>CM042871.1:18871823-18974323 GCA_023658055.1 Thaleichthys pacificus | reverse complement strand
TGCACCTTCTCTGTGGTCTCCTACATCCTACTGCTCAACCTGCTCATCGCCATGATGAGTGACACTCACTGGAGGGTGGCCCAGGAGAGAGACGAGCTCTGGAGGACTCAGGTACACACACACACACACACACACACGCAAACACACATTAACGTAAAGTAGCATCACAGGTGTAGCTAGGTAGTGCATGATTCTCCCCTGGTCTGGTCTCTAGTGTGTGATTCCCCCCTGGTCTGGTCTCTAGTGTGTGATTCTCCCCTGGTCTGGTCTCTAGTGTGTGATTCCCCCCTGGTCTGGTCTCTAGTGTGTGATTCCCCCCTGGTCTGGTCCTCCACAGGTGGTGGCCACTATCTTGATGCTGGAGAGACGTCTTCCCCGCTGCCTGTGGCCCCGGCTGGGGGTGTGCGGGGTGCCCTACGGCCTGGAGGAGCGATGGTACCTCCGGTAAGACAACTCTGCCACTCTGAACAGCTCCCTGCTCTAGCCTCACCTTCAGACAGCTCCCTTCTCTAGCCTCACCTTCAGACAGCTCCCTTCTCTAGCCTCACCTTCAGACAGCTCCCTGCTCTAGCCTCACCTTCAGACAGCTCCCTTCTCTAGCCTCACCTTCAGACAGCTCCCTGCTCTAGCCTCACCTTCAGACAGCTCCCTGCTCTAGCCTCACCTTCAGACAGCTCCCTTCTCTAGCCTCACCTTCAGACAGCTCCCTGCTCTAGCCTCACCTTCAGGTGCTGAAGCGTGTCCCATCTCCTCCGCAGAGTCGAGGATCGAAACAACCCGTTGGTTCAGAAGATGCGTCGCTACATGAGTGCGTTCTCCAAGGACGACGAAGCCAGCAAAGAGGAGGTGGCTAAGGAGGCCGACAAGGCCAAAGATACAAGCAGAGCGGTCAGACCACCCAAGTTCAGAGGCATCCTCAGTCCGAACAGAAGGTTAACCGGCTGGGAGATCATCCGGAACAGTGCTTTGGGTTTGGAGCCAGACCCAGAAGAACCTGAAGAGGTGCAGGAAGTCAAGTATGTTTGAGAAAAGGTTAACTGTATATTGGAAATATATACATGTGGTGCAATCATTTCATGCAGTATTATGTAGCAGGAGATTATATTTCAGTAAATGTAGCTGAGACTGAGAGTGTGAATATAGTGTGAATAACAATGAGATACTAACAAGGACTATGACTTGTATGATTTCAAGTAAGCACTTTAACAAAATAAAGTGTAAATCAAAACACCATCTTTATTTATTTAGTTAGTATGAACAGAAGTTCTATGCCAGAAGCAAAGAAATCTACATTTCAATAAAAGGTTCAACAAAACTGAGCAATAAAGTTCTCTAATATAAGATTCTAATGCAGCATTTCCAGTGCACATTCTACAGTACATTATTGATACACATTACAGCACAACCAGGCACAAAATGATTGAATTTGACACAAAATCATCACTACAATTATGTGTTAAGACACGTGTTAAAACATAGATCTTGTAATAATTGATTTAAAACCTGTAGAACAGGAGTTGAAATAGCATAGCATGATTATCAACAGTAACAAATAAATTGGTCAAAGTCAGGACCATGTAATGCCCTGTGGCCACTACTGGACCAGGCGTGGAGCAGGCTGCTGGGAAGGTCAGGGGTCAGAGGCAGGTGGGCTAGGCCAGGGCTGCTGGGAAGGTCAGGGGTCAGAGGCAGGTGGGCTAGGCCAGGGCTGCTGGGAAGGTCAGGGGTCAGAGGCAGGTGGGCTAGGCCAGGGCCGCTGGGAAGGTCAGGGGTCAGAGGCAGGTGGGCTAGGCCAGGGCCGCTGCGAGAGGGAAGCGTCTCCTCTGGGTCTGGCAGATGTAAGCACTGCTGTAGAAACACGGTGAAGCATTCCAGCTCTGATTGGTTGACATGTTGCCAAGCAGCAAGCCACAGTCACCTCCCGGGGCAGCTTCTCTCCAGTAGCTGTCAACCAGAGAAGAAGAAAAGAAGAATCTCAATACTGTTCAGGGCCTAAATCCAGCTAGCAGGGGTGGGGGAGAGTTGACATATACAACGAATAAAGTGGAGTGTAATATACGGTAGAAGCTTACAATGTCTGTGTGTGTGTGTGTGTGTGTGTGTGTGTGTGTGTGTGTGTGTGTGTGTGTGTGTGTGTGTGTGTGTGTGTGTGTGTGTGTGTGTGTGTGTGTGTGTGTGTGTGTGTGTGTGTGTGTGTGTGTGTGTGTGTGTGTGTGTGTGTGTGTGTGTGCGTTGTCAGTTCTCACACCTCTTTGTCAATGCAGCGCTGGTTACCCAGGTCCACTGTTCGGCCTTGTACCTCAAACCAATCCAGTATAAAAGGTTCCCCTCCTTGGTTAGAAAGTTCTGGAAGAGGACAGTCCTTTCAAAACTCCTTATTCCTGCTGTTTTGACTATTACACGATAACCATGGCATTGAGTCCTTTACAGGTCACAACAAAAACAGGCAAGAGAGAGAATGTGGAGAGAAAGAGAGAGAGACAATGTGGAGAGAGAGAGATGGGGAGAGAGTGAGAGAGAGGGGGGAGAGAGAAAGAGAGAATGTGGAGAGAGACAGATGGTGAGAGAGTGAGAGAGGGGGGAGAGAGACAGAGATGGTGAGAGAGTGAGAGAGAGAAAAAGAGAATGTGGAGAGAGAGAGATGGGGAGAGAGTGAGAGAGAGGGGGGAGAGAGAGAAAGAGAATGTGGAGAGAGAGAATGTGGAGAGAGAGAGATGGGGAGAGAGTGAGAGAGAGGGGGGAGAGAGAAAGAGAATGTGGAGAGAGAGATGGGGAGAAGAAGTGAGGTATGGAAGGAGGGAGGTGTGTTGACTGTTGCACCTGCACTCTGTCGTTGGTTATGACGGCCAGATCCCCTCCTCTTGCCCTGCAGTACTTCCTGCTGTCCTCCCAGCTCTGACGCTCCCTGGACAGGAAGAAGCACGAGTCCTCAAACAGCAGCCAGCCCTCAGCACACGGCTGGCAGGGTGAACCTGCGCATGAAGGACGGGGGCAGACAACACGGTACAATAACGTCCTCTCGTAACTGACACAGAATGTCGGGCACAAAATTCAATTGAAAATACAATC
Source organism: Thaleichthys pacificus (assembly GCA_023658055.1). NCBI lineage: Eukaryota > Metazoa > Chordata > Actinopteri > Osmeriformes > Osmeridae > Thaleichthys > Thaleichthys pacificus. Next base: position 18,971,254 of record CM042871.1, on the reverse strand, counting down.
ATTTAAAAAAAAAAAAAAAAAAAACATTTAAATAATCAAATTGTTCGTCTTTATTTGGAGGCAACAGATGTTGTGCTCGCAACACTCTTGGTAGTCACGGAGACACGGAGACACGGACTCACTTGGGGTTCCAAACTGTGGATGTTGGGCTTTGCATTTCTGAAGACTGCACATCGGAGGAGACTGGCGCGTTTCCTCTACTTTCACCACTGTCTCCTCTGTCCCCTCTCCCTCTCTTTCTGGGCAGCCCAGAGCATCCGTGGGGACTAGAAAATCAAACAGGGTGGTGTAGGATGGCAGAGAATGACGCAGTCTGAACATGCACGGGCAACAGTACCGAAATTAATACCCCCTATCAACTTACAGTGAAGTAGCCTGTTACAAACAATGTTTTTTTTACATATTTTTATCAATACAATTTTCGGTCTTGGCTAAAAACGTTTTTAAGTTGAATTACGTTTGCAATTTTGTTTCTTGTAGGCATGGTTTTCCATAGCCCGGTTTTTACTCACATTTCACGCACAGGATAATGACGACAAACAGCAGAACAAGGCATATTAAGGACAGAAGGAAACACAGCGCGCGGTACACACGCACTTTTCCATGGATCTGTAGGTCTGTCGAGATGGAAAGAAGAAACGTTACGCTATTAGTAGACCTGTTAACAAGCTATAATCCACAACATCGACAGCACTGCCATACCTGGCTTTTCCTTTAACTCAACCGATAAATTCGTCACTTCGCCAAAACATTTAGTCTTCGCCTCATCCGATGACTTTATGTCAGCGTCGTAATTACGACAGAATTTGATATACATGGCGGATATCCCTGTCCCAAGTAGCTACGTCGTAGGGTGTTTCTGTAAATGCAACTCCCGTCTAATGTGTGCTAACCCAGTCTGTGCCAGACGTTTGGGATTTGGGACACCCAAGTCCCTCTCCCTAGCAACTTGCCTTTCTTAGATTTATAATTAATTAATGTAACACAATACTTGGTCTGTCCCACGATTCTTCTCTCTCTCTTTCTCTCGCTCGCACACACACCCACTAACACAGGACAACCCCGCGCACAAACACGCGCACGTACTCTGGATTTCTTCTCATTTGAGATAACTACAGACCTTGGAAAGCTGTATAAACAGGCCGTTCCCGTTAGTATGGCAACAACAGATAAGTCATTTCAGGTCAACACTTCTGAAATTGAATGACAATGTCTATTCCCAATGTGAAGAAAAATATGAAACTATGTTGTCGACTGCTTTGTGTGCATGTTTTCAATATGGAATATAATGAAGACAAGACATGATCAAACCAACACACTTGTGTGTGTTGTTGGTTACGTTTATATCTACATTGCTACAGCAATTATTTAATCAAAAAATGAAAAACGGAACAGAGCGAATGGTGTTTATGCTGTATTGTTTCACACACTCTTCAGTCTCTCTCTCTGTTCCTCTTTTTGATTTGATTTCTATCTTGATCTTTCGTTAATGAGGGGTTACCGTGAGGAATTGCTTTCTTTATCTTTTAATGTTGACTATGCATAGGCCTACTGGACTTAAAGTGAATAGTGGATGGTAATAGCAGATTGTGTCATTAAAACAACGTAAAATACAATCCAGTTTTAAGTTATCATTACAACGTATACAAGCAAAATAAGGTTAAATGCATTTGGACACACATTGGGTTCCCTCTAAAATAAATAACAATTAAAGCCACAATTATTTAGTCCCTAAGACAACATGTTTTCCAATTTTCAACTAACTTTGTAAAGCAATTTCTTTTGTATTGCATTCAGGCATATATGGGTATTAGGCCTGCGCAGCTGTCAGAATGTTGTTCAGGAGAGCTACATGTACCTGCTTTGTCTTTGGTCGAAGGCCAGACAGCTACAGAATAGATATCCTCGGTTGGTGTTTTCAGTGTATTGTAGACACAGGATTCGACTTCTTTAACTGCCAGGAAAACAGGCAGACAGGCAGACAGGCAGACAGACAGGCAGACCGACACGCAGATGTTCAGCCAACCAGGCAGACAAAAAAGATAACCTCAAAACCTTAAATATATACAAAACTATTTAAACAACTTCAAGAGTGGTATGACAATGACTAAAGATGATTGTAAAGGCCTTGTGTGACACAGGTCATTACACTTCACCTTCAACATCCAGCGTTTGTCTCTTCTCCTCCACCTCCTCCAACTCCTCCACCTCCTCCACTCGATCCTCCGCTGGGGTGAGGTCCTGCAACTCCATCGCTGTCCCTGTCCTTTTCCTCAGTGTCTCTAACTTTCTGTTTCCCTGGAAATCCCTTTAAGCCCGTCCAGCAAACTCGACCCTGCTACTTCTGTACCCGCTCGTTAACCCGCACAGATCTAGACGCTCAGCGCCGTGGTTTGGTTGAGTTTGAATCCGTATCGGACTCGAAGGCTTTCGACGTCTGGTTAGTTGTATTTTGAGATGACCCAATAGCTTTGTGCCATAAACTGTGTGTCTGCATAACCAATATAAAACTTCCTCCTGATTTAGTTCTCTTCTCTCTCTCTTCCTCTCTACCTCCGGAAATAATGGACATTATTTTGTCATAGTCTTTGCTAATGCGTGTCAACACAGTATTTTTTTTTTGTGAATTTCTGTATTGAATTTCCCAGAAATCACAAAGAATCTGCTAAACAACACAAAATGAATGGAAAACTCAGGAATACATGCATTAAATTTTTATTTTCCACAAAAGTTCATGATTTTCATTTACAAAAAAAGAAATACTATTTGCATTAAATACAGATGACCGAGAGAGAAAGATGAAAATAAAGAGAGTCATCTCCCTTTTCAAATACCTTTCTTCACCAATGAAACATTGCTTTCACTGCCTCTTTCAAATTAAACTTTTACAAACTATCAACATAGGTTGGGCATTAACAGAAAAACACTACGCTAATCGCAAAACAGTGACAAACCAAAACCCCATTGAAACCCTTCCCTACCCAACTTACTCCCACTGCCTACTCAAAAACTAATATCATGTCCTAGAAGAATAATAGTGGTGTAAAAATAACAAAGTGTGAGCTTCTGACTCCGACAGTCTGTAACCTACTTCCTCTCTTCATCTCCTGTCTCTCTCTCTCTGTCTGACGTTCCTTCTCCTCTCAGGCACCGTAGACGCTCTCATTACTGTAAGTCATGTACAGGAACAAGTCCTCATCGTGGTGTTCCTGGAACAGTTTAGAAATCGAAATGCCGTGTTAGAATTCAAAGGGGGAAAAAAAAAAAGCGAACCGGTTGGTCGATAACGTAGAAAACTTTTAGATTTGTTTGCTTTTGTGATAAGGGGACAAATTGAGGATCGGAAAGCAGAATGTTTACATGTTACTGTCGGTGGAGTACAAGATGTGTTATCTCAGATGCATCGGTGTGTGTGTTTGTCTGTGCATGTCTGTAATTACCTCGTACACTGCAGAGAGAGGGGAGCTGGACGGGGGGAGGGAGTTGTTCACGAAGAAGAAGAGCGCTTCCTCTGGTCTCATGGACACACGCTGTCTGATCAGAAAACACAGCTGTCCAACTGAGGGGAGAGAGAGAGAGAGACAGAGAGAGAGAGAGAGAGAGAGAGAGAGAGAGAGAGAGAGACACAAACAAACAAAGAGAGAGGGAGAAACAAACAAACAAAGAGACAGAGAAACAAACAAACACAAAGAGAGAGAGAGGGTTTGCGAGGGGCCATCAGAACCACATCCAAACTTTCGCAAGTTTCAATTTACTCTAAGAGGAACTAAAAGACTATTTGGTTCAGGGAAGGGATAGGTCCCAACCACAAGTGCAGTCAGGGGTCACGGGTTGGGAATAGCTGGTGTCATACAGAAAGGGAAACTAGTCTGAGATAGGAGGAAACATTGAGAAAATCTTGTCTATAAATACAGGGCCAAATATTTCACCTGTCAAGTCGGAGGGCACAAGGTATTTCTTCTTGTCCAGGTCAGGAGCACGTGATCTAGCTGCTCTCTCCACGATGATCTGAGGCGATGGATGATAGTCAGTTACTACACATGACAGGTCACCTTTAATTAGTGAACCCCAGAGAACACTAAACAACAGCACATCATCACAAAGTGGTGGAGGACCAATACCACGGGGTCAATACATTGACTCAGGTCCTTCCAGATTTCTCATAAGGGATCATTTAGGATATTTTCAATTAGTATCAGTTTGTATGGGAGAAATAGGAGTCAGGTGGCTGAGTGGTTAGGGAGTCGGACTCGTAATCTGAAGGTTACCGGTTCGGTAACCTTCAGGTCAAACCGGTGGCGAAGTGCCTTGCCCAAGGACGTTGTGTCCTTGGGCAAGGCACCTCACCCTACTTGCCTCGGGGGTAATGACCCTGTAGAGCGTCTTCTAAATGACTAAATGTAAATAGACGAAGCTAGCAAAAACGTTCGTTAGTGACAGTTGTGCTTACTGGTATTTTGTCCGGATGCTTTGCTCGCACTCTTTCCCCCTCCGCTCTCCTCACCTCCAGCGGTACAGAGCGTTGGTATTGACTGCCCATCTAGGAGAGAAAACAAACATAACATCGTCAACAACTCTACGGTCAAAATGACATTGGACTGTGCAGGACTTATAGCTTATCATAGCCATTATTTCAACGCAAGTACTGCTGGTCACTAAATAACAACAATCCATAACAACAAGCGGACTGTTTTTGTTGTTGTTTTGTCTCTACTGAGCTTTCCGAATGTACAGCCGTCAAAACAGTTGATGACGTCTGGCGCGTGTACATGCTGTACCCCACGATCTAAAACTGGCACTTCACCATGCATGTACATTCACAATAGCAAAATTACATAATGAACCTATGTGGTTATGTCGCTTACTGTCACACTAAAGAACCTGGGCCAACCATATAAAAAGGGGAAAAAATACCATCGAAAATATAGTGATTACATACATTTAGGGTGTTCAATTGTTGGCTATAGGCCTATTTGCATCCAGCCATGTCCGATCACTGTCCGATCACTAGAAAGCCACGTCAGTGGAGTATCCAGCTAAAAGGGTGGGTCGCGCCTTACTCTTATCTGTGAAGAAGACAACTGACAATACTTCCTAAACAAGACAATCGATACGGTGATACGATGATAATATGACCAAATGCAAACAACTCCGTAAATACTGTTGAGTTAGGGACGTCTTAAACCAGCATGACTAAATGGCTTGCGAAAAAGTACTAGCATTTAGCAACAAACAGCTAGCTGCACTGTAGCTAGCTCTGAGAAAGAAGACATCCACAGAACTTAGAATGGAATACTCACCTTTGGAACACGAACGAAATCGAATAGAATGGGTTAATTACAGTCCACTCCTAAGAATCTTCGCTTACACTTCGATCACAAGGGAAATACGACGAACAAGTATTTAATTTGCACCAATGATCACAAATGGGGCTGTATTTTTAAGATGTCGACTGAACTACTTCTTCTGCACAGAAACAACAACAAACTCGGCAACGCCCAGTCGAGGACATTTCAACAAATGAACACCATATCCGTCGACAGACAATATGGATGTCCAATCATAGAAGATAGAAGGCGGGGTTTTAGTTTGTTGACAACGTTTTTATTGGATTCATTTTGATGCCATTCACATTTTCAAAACGCCCTTTATCTACCACTCTGTTTTGAATGACGGTGAACTAAACCAATTACATTGATATAAAAGTGGGCCATTCCAGAATAGGGTCATGCATCTGGAAAAAATGTATTACGGCCTATTGGCAAAGCAATGTAGAATGTATTCGTCCCAGCTCAATCGTTCCAATGAGCGCATTGATTGAATCTAAAAATAAATAAAAATCTGCAATATTTGGCAACTAGACCCAGACTCAATGCGGTGATGAATAGGCCTCTTGTCAAATTCGGGCATTCCAATCATAGCAGCATTGCTTGTATCTAGGTGGTTGTGAACGTTTATTAAGCGTCTGTGTGGGTCTACAAAGAAATGTGTCAAAATGTCTAGGATAATTTATTAACCCATTCCAGACATTCTAACCTTGTAAAAACCCATTTTGGGAGGTTAATATCGAGTTACAGAAATCCATTTGTCCTTTTTAGCAAAACCAGTACAGCTTAAAGCAAAACAGTCTGAGGAGAGAGATCAACTGTCAGTCACCAATCTGAGCGCATCTGTCAAGCAAGCCAATACTTCAGACAGATTTATTATTATTTTTTTTATAATTGAAGCCTAAAAATACTTATATTTAGATTTTTGGGCTAAATATGACACTTCTATCTTATTTTTGAAAATGATCTCACGGAACCTCTGCAATTTTGCCACAGAACACTATCGCCATTCTAGCAATTTGCCAGAAATTTCATGACACTTGGACAATTTGCAGTGTAAATTGCTATCAACATGTTACTATGACAACATGTTGTCATGTAATACAGTTTTACTATATTGCAACCCAAACATACAGTGAAGTCCAAAGTCTGAAACCACATGAAACAATCAGGGAATATAAGACTGAGAATTGACTTTCAAAGATTCAACTTTTCCTTCAAATTGTAAAGCTGACATTGTCATTTGTAATGGAAAAGTAGTATTACCTTAGAAAAAAACTGCGAAATCGAAGCATTTTTCCTGGTGGTCGAAGATTTTCGGACCCTACTGTACATCAAAGTTGTACATCTTGTTGAATTGTTTGAAATCAATGTTAGCATAGCAAATAACACGCTTTAAAATAATCATTTAAAGAATAAGAAAAACCAAAATGGTAGTTTTCTTTTCCATTTGAGAAAATTAGATTACGATCCAGTGTGTCTTCCTCCCTGACTCATGTACGTGGACAAACATCTATCTCATAAATGTACCGATAGAGTTCCACATAGCACAATTTGTATTTCCTTGAACATCTGTCCCAACATTTATAATAAAAGGAATTTCCTAAATTCTACAGAATATATTATACACAAATAATACATTTCCCGGAAATAGAAACATTGCATATCCAGTCCCTAAAGAAAGAGCCATGAGGGTATTGGAGCCCTACTATCCACAGTCAGAGATGCAGCGATGCAGTCCTCTTTAGCCAGATAAGTCAAGGTGCTTTTCAGTAACAGTCTATACATCAAATAAACAAGGCAGGGTCAGGCCCACCCAGAGAACAGTCTGAAGGCAAACACTGTTTTGACATGCATTGTTGCATCATGTTGCATTTAGCTTCCCTTCCAGTCTGGCGCTGATTCATCCTCCACTGTCCACAGCCACGGGTTTCAACATCCTAGCCCTGCATCTGGGACTTAATCGGTGTGATCGGTCTTTCATACGGCAGCTGTGGCTGTGGTGATTTTCAAAGCGTCCAGCAGGTTGCGCTGCTGAGCTCTTGGGCTCGTTATGGTCTCCAGGTGGGACTCAGGAGCCCAGCCCCGCTGCCTGTCTGACAGTCTGGTGCCCTCCACCCAACCTGAGGTGCAGAGGAGGGGGAGTGGGAGGGAGGGGGAGGGAAGGGGAGTGGGAGAGAGAGAGAGAAGATTGTGTGAGAGAGAGACATTTGAATAAGCTAGGTATTGCTTCACACATTTCCTCGCCGGCCTCCGAGAATCATGAGTGTGTTAGTTCCTAGTTACCATCACTGCTTTGCTGGTGCACTAGAATGACATCAGCTTTCTCCAAAGACAGCCCGTCTGGTTGCTGGGCAACAAAGGCCCTGATACACTGCATCTGGGTGAAGTCTGGAAGCAGGAGAGATTGGGTCAGGGGTCAAATTCAAGGCCACTAAGAGGTCAGGAGGTTTTTTACTTAATTATAGCAATGGGAAGAAGAAAAATTATGTATCTGTGGTTAACCACCATCCCTCCCTCTCACATCCTCATCCTAAATTCAAATCAAATTTAACAGTGATTAACTTTCCTGTAAACGTTAATAAATGTTGTAAATCTTTTAATAATTTCATAATTTTCCCCCGTAGCATTAAATATCAAAGCTAACTTTGCAGCTAAAACCAGATGTGTTTATAGACTGACCTTGTGCTGCAGAGAAGTCAATAACAGGATGGGGTCGGGAAAGAGCTGATATCCAGCGAAGCTTATTACTCCTAAAAGGTCAAGAGGTCAAACATGGTAAGTGATTCTCCAAATGCATTTTCTTAAAATAAAAAAAAATCACTTCTGGAAAAGTAGTTTTGCTACACAAACACACTCTCTACTACAGTCCGGAAACCTTACTGGGTATCTGATCTTAGTAGCAAGGATTTGGAAGACATGTGCAGCCGGAAGATGTTCTTCTGAAGGGAGTGCAGTTTGACGCGACAGTTCTCTCCCCGCAGTTCCGAGACGGGGGCGTGGTCTATCACGGTGAACCGACCCCCTCTGGACACCACCACGGACCAGGAGGAAGAGGACGGAGGTTTTAGGAGGGGAAACTCGTAAGCCATTTGAGCACAGTCTTGTGACAGTGTATGCTTGTGATAGTGCCTATGTGAGTGATTGTGTGTGCAATGATGGTGACTCACTCTTTGTGTAGCGACAGCAGCAGGTAATCGTTGAACAAGTGCAAGTAGACGCTCCTCTCTGTCTCCTTCAGAGAAAAGTCCATCAACTCAGTCGCCGGCCCTTCTCGTACCAGCCTACGAGACTGACTGACAAGTGGCAGAGTCTGTGACAGAGAGAGTGAGAAAAAGACAGAGAGAAAGAGAGAGAGAGAGAGAGAGAGAAAGAGGCAGAAAGAGAGAGACACATAGTGAGACAGAGAAAAATGCAAATAATATAACTATGTTTTTGTCATTTTTAATGACATTATCCGTCCAGATCCCCAGTATGTACGGTGCTCCTCCCACACAGAAGGATTTCCTCACCCTGCATTCAAAGTCCACCTTGGCACTGAGAGAGACCAGGGACTCAATGCTCTTCATCTGAGTGATGCTGTCGTTGCTCTCCTGAATCAGCTGAAAGCAAAGAGAGAAGATGTCTAAAGCAGGTCTAAGGCAGGTCTAAAGCAGGTCTAAAGCAGGTCTAAAGCAGGCCTTACATTGCTCATGCCACCCTCAGAAACATTGTATGAGCAGGGAGAAAGAAAGAGAGAAGCAGAGAAAGAGGAAGAGAGATATAGAGATATAGATATAGACAGAGAGAGAGACAGACAGAGAGAGAGAGAGAGAGAGAGAGAGAGCGAGAGAGAGACAGACAGACAGGGAGAGAGAGAGAGAGAGAGAGAGAGAGAGAGAGAGCGAGAGAGAGAGAGAGAGAGAGACAGACAGAGGGAGAGGGAGAGGGAGACACAGACACAGACAGAGAGAGAGGGAGGAAACACACCTTCCCCAGGAGCTTCATGGCTCTAATGGCGTGCAGCTCCTCCTCTGTCCCTGGAGCGATCCTCTTCACAATGTTCTACAAGAAACACAGTGTGAGCGAGGGTAGAGCAAGAGAAGACTGTGAGCCTCAACACACACACACACACACACACATACCTGCACAAGTAGCTTGATACGTGTGATCCTCTGGAAGGGTAGTATAAGGAAGGAGCGAAGAGGTAGGCGTTGACACACAGAACTTCGTTCCAGCTTATCCACAACCCGCTTAAACCCAGCGTTCTCCTCCCTGGCGTATCAGAATACAACAATAACATGTATTATCATCATATCAGGGAACATCATTAAAATGATGTCATCGTTACAGCATATGAGCACAGCGACAAGATTTTGTCCAGGAAAGGAGTTGTAAAGCAAAGGAAGCAGGCCTTACATGAGTCTCTGGTAGGTGGCGTCCTGGTAGGATTGGTTGGTTAGGTAGGGTACGTAGACCATTTTGAAGTGTTGACAGTGGCGAGCAATGATGTCACACACTGTGAAGTGCATGAGGTCAGACTCCACCCTCTCCTCCAGCTTTGACAGAAACCTGTGTGATGAACACAGAATCACTCAGAATCATAATATGCCCACCTCCCTCTGATATTCTAGACACACATTTCTGTACGTGTCAGTTGGAGGCTGAAGTGAAAGACTATGAATGTAGGTTTCAGTCCTGTGACGGGGCTGACCTGTGGCTGATGGTTAGGGTTAGGGTTAGACGGGGCTGACCTGTGGCTGATGGTTAGGGTTAGACGGGGCTGACCTGTGGCTGATGGTTAGGGTTAGACGGGGCTGACCTGTGGCTGATGGTTAGGGTTAGATGGGGCTGACCTGTGGCTGATGGTTAGGGTTAGACGGGGCTGACCTGTGGCTGATGGTTAGGGTTAGACGGGGCTGACCTGTGGCTGATGGTGCGCACGTCCGCTAGCCGGGAGAAAAGCCAGTTCCTGTCCTGGGTGGTCAACAACGTCCCCAGCTGTTTGGATTTGACAAAGTGCTCCACCACGATGTCCAGGCTCCTGCAGTAGGAGGCCTCGGAGGTTATCACCTCAAACCTCACCTGAGGAGAGGAAGGGGGGAAGAGAGATGGGGCGGGGAGAGGAGAGGAGAGGAGGGGGGAGGAGGGAGGAGAGGAGGGGGGGAGAGGAGAGGAGGGGGGAGGAGGGGGGAGAGGAGAGGAGAGGAGGGGGGAGGAGGGAGGAGAGGAGGGGCGGGGAGAGGAGAGGAGGGAGGAGGAGAGGAGGGGGGGAGAGGAGAGGAGGGGGGAGGAGGGAGGAGAGGAGGGGGGGAGAGGAGGGGGGAGGAGGGAGGAGGAGGGGAGGGGGGGAGAGGAGAGGAGGAGGGAGGGAGGAGGGGAGGGGGGGAGAGGAGAGGAGGGAGGAGGAGAGGAGGGGGGGAGAGGAGGGGGGAGGAGGGAGGAGAGGATGGTGGAGGAGGGAGGAGAGGAGGGGGGAGGAGAGGAGGAGGAGAGAGGAGGGGGGAGGAGGGAGGAGAGGATGGTGGAGGAGAGGAGGAGGAGAGGAATGACAGGACAGGACAGGACAAGACAGAACAGGAAATAAAAAGGATAAACCACAGAGTGTTAGAAGGAAGGAGTGTGGAATACTGAGGAAAAACAACATGTTGCCACAGTGTGTGACGGTGTTCAGGAAGCTGCAGTCGTCACCTCCTGAAGACGCCTTTGATCGTCTGTCACCTCCGCCAGCCCGACGCTGTCCCTGACCCCCGGCAGGTCCTGCCACAGGGTGGGGGAGGAGGTGAGGGAGATGGACAGGCGGGGGGAGGGGGGTCTGCCGTCAGCATGGGGGGGCAGGGGTAGGGGCAGCGACTGGGCGCTGACTGTGTCGGAGATGCTGGAGAAGGAGCGGGAGTGGGACAAGGAGTGGGGGTGAGGCACCGTGGGCAAGGGGGGTAGGGGTCGACGAGCAGGGGTGGGGGAGGAGGCTGGGGAGGGGGCCGGGGAGGGGGCCGGTGAGGGGGCCGGGGAGGGTGGGGGAATGGGGGCCGGGGCGACAGGTAGGTCCTCGCTGGTGGAGAGGACGTCGGAGCGAGACTGGCGGATCTCTCGGTTCTGGGCCGTCTCGCTGTACTGCTGATACAGCTGGGCGTCTACTGCGGGAGCGCCGGGGAACGGAGGAACGGAGGGAGGAGAGAGGGAGAGGAAGGAGAAAGGGATTGAGGTGGAAGTCAAGAGGTTGGTGAGAAATCGGGGAAAGGCAGAGAGAAGAGAGAAGGTTAAGCATGAGGTGTTTGTCTTTGAAATTCTCCACATAGACTTGTTGGAATGCTAGGTTGCAGAAGCAGCTGGTTTTCCCTTTCGTGAAAACACGGCTACCTGCACAAACCTGTCTGAAGCCCTGAGCGCTGTGGGAGAGTTTGCATGCACACACCCACACGCAAACTGACACGTATTGGACCAACGCACTCCAGGATTTTAATGCATCAACATGAATCACACAAACTGCCAGTTTGTCATCATTAATGTGTAGAAACAGTGCCAAAGTGGAAACAACCCACAAGTCTTTCAGTTTGTGGCAACAAAATAACTAACTAAGTTACTGATGTACTTCATGGGCTGGAAAGCTTTGGATAAAAGTGTCTGCTAAAATGAATAAATGTGGAATTATTCCCACACAGTGTCTGTAAAGACTCCAGTGGTGTCGCATGCAGCTACAGTGTTAGACAGTACCACATCACACCTTGGGAGAGCACTGCATCGCCAAGGCGATGTCTGAAAGATGGTCATTGATAAAACGGTGGGTTTTAAACTGCCATCTCTCACGTAGCCTAGCAACACGGCCTAGGAATTCATGTGATTTAGAACCCTGAAGTTTAGACAGGCATGTGGAGGAGATGACTAGGCAAATGGTCTCAAGAAGGAGATTGTAGTAAACGTTTGGGGAAAAATGTAAAGGAGTAACACTCACTGAAGAACTTTGAGTTCCTCCTTCTCGTTCTTGCGATTGTGTCTGCGGCATTCCTGGAGCAGAAAGACAGAACAGTCACTGTAGCTGGATCATTTCCCAGATCCAGTACACATACAGCCCCAAAGGAATTATACTATCCAAAATTGCATCATGTTCCAATACCACTAATATTACTGCTGTGTTGCATTGTAAACAGTGTACTTACTGTATTGCTTTGGACTGTATGGCATTATACATTTACATTACATTTAGTCATTTAGCAGACGCTCTTATCCAGAGCGACTTACAGTAAGTACAGGGACATTCCCCCCCCGAAGCAAGTAGGGTGAAGTGCCTTGCCCAAGGACACAACCTCATTTGGCACGGCTGGGAATCGAACTGGCAACCTTCAGATTACTAGCCCGACTCCCTCACCGCTCAGCCACCTGACTCCCATTATTCCCATTATTATTATACAGTGTATAATCATCGTTTTAACTCACCTCAGGTCTGCTTCACCCCAACTCAAATGCATCGCATCGTTATCCTCATCTGTAGGGAGAAAATATCTTGTCCAATGTTGTTGAAAGTCACACAGGATCATAGCCCAGTACTAAAGCAACTACTTCTACCGCTATACTCTTAACTAGTACACTTTGAAAACACTTCAACCACCACCAAAAAGCTGGAGAAAAAGAGAGTGGAACGTAGTAGGGAAAAGCAGTCTGAAAAAAAGCAGCCTGTTTCGTTAGAGAACCAGTGTTAAATGAGTTTCTGAAGCCCACTCCCTAGTCTACGGTGTTTGCCAGGAAAGAGCTGATCTGAGCCTCTGGAAGGAAAAGTGGTTTGTCTTTAGACAAGTTGTAACCCAGCCTCTCAGCCGTGCTGCTCTTGCCGTTTCGATTCTGGTAATCTCCTTCTGTCCCAACCTCCTACAACACGACACCTAACAGCGTGACACATCGCAGTTCCTGTAAGACGCTTTGAGTTGGAGCTGACATGATGCAATTCACTGTGAGAAATGCTGGGAAACTTTTCATCGTCAGAGGTTGCATCTGTCGCTTGTGAGTTTGGAAAACACAGCTGTGGTTTTGGAAGTTCATTATTTCGGCCTGCCAAACAGGAGAAGTAGTTAAAAAGATGAAACCCACACACATTTAGAGTGCAATTGAAAAGAGAGATCCACTTTAGGAAGGAACCCATGATTTAACTTGATCTGATCATCCTATAGTCTGTCCTTAATCCAGCTCTGTCTCTGTAATTCTAATCTCACCTGACACAGTGAACACCAGGGGGGTCGTTAGACCCCTTTTCCTGGGGCACGTGCCCCAGTATAAATCTGCTGTACCCCAGTAAAATCTAAAGTTTGAGTTTTAACAATTTACTTTATTAGTAAGTGCATTCATTTAGATTAATAATCCCAATCAATGCTTGTAAAATCAAAGCCGAATCCAAGTAAAAGTTTAACCGAAAACCCAAACTCCCCACAGATGCCTGCAGAATTCCATGTCAGCGCGCTCTTCTGAGCTCGCCAAAGAGCCACTGCAGCACACAGAGGTCCAGGTGTCGGACTCGGCACACAAGTCAGAATTGAGGTAGGCTAAGAAAAAAATTCAAAACTAAAGAACATTTCTACATGATAGGCCTACCGATCATCTTATTTTGACTAAAACATAACAACAATATAACATGAAGCTCCAAAAACAGTATTTGCGCTCAGATGAATGCGAAAAAAATGTGAGCTCACATTAATTATCGATGTCCCTGCCAAAGCTGATGTCAAACTTGCGTCCCTGAACTGTTGTTTAGTGGGTTAAGCAAGGGGAGTTTCTATAGCCTAGTAGTGCATTATGTGCAGCAAGCTTGGAAGGAAAAAAAGGGATATGAATAGGGGCCTGGGCCAGTCTAACATCACCCCTGGTGAACACCCTGGTTCTGTCTCACCTGACACAGTGAACACCCTGGTTCTGTCTCACCTGACACAGTGAACACTCTGGTTCTGTCTCACCTGACACAGTGAACACTTTGGTTCTGCGGTCCCTTCCAACTCCTCCTTCCTCTTCTTCTCCTCTTAGCTCGTCTTTTCTTCTGACAGTTGTCCGGCGGATGCCGTTCCTCCTGAACTCTCGGAAACTGAAGCTGTTCTTTACCGTGTTTCCCTCCTCTCCTCTCTCCTGGAACCCCTCCACCAACTTGTCCCTCTCCTCCTCCTCCTCCTCCTCCTCCCCCGCACCCTCTCCATCTCCTACCGCACTCTCTTCTCCCAGACGGTTCCCCTCTCCCCCCCTCACAGCATGTTCCTCATCACTCTCTACCTTTATGGTGGGGATGGACAGTTCTGGGGACGAACAGCAGAGACTGGGACAGCTGTTGGGTTTGTACAAAATGTTTGTTACAGCCAGGTAGTATTCCAGTTCCTCGTCTGTGTCCCTCTTTGTTTCCTCTGTCTGGCTGTCCCTACCTCTCTCTACAGGGTCACCCGCCCTCTGACCCTCGTCCTCAGGGACCGGCTCTACCTGGACGTCTGGGCGGACGTCTGTCCGTGCGTCCAGAGCCTCGCTGCGGCCCTCCTCCTCTCTCTCCGTGTTAGTAAAAGTGTCAGCATGCGTGCTTGTGGGCGTTTCCCCATGCATGGCCTGGTGTGCGTCGACATGCATGTCAGGCCGACCCGGCCTCATACCTCGGACTGACTCCGCCCCTCGCGGCTCCGCCTCTCGCTGATCAGGCTCCGCCCCCGAGTCTCGTCCCGGTACGCCCACCTTCCGGACAGTGGAGTAGACGGGCGATGCTTCGCCCCCCTCCGCAGGAGGATCCTCCTTCCGTTCCTCCTCTCCTCCTGCCCGCGAGCCCGCCCGGGGATCACCCCGGACCTCTGGGGAGCCGAGGATCTCGCTCAACACGTTCTTGGCCCACTTCAGGTGAGGGGCCTGGGAGTGTCTCTTGGCCTCCTCGGCCAGGCTCCAGGCTCCGCTCATCCGGATCCGGAGGGCCACCTGCTCGTCCGGGCTCATCCCACTGAGGGTGGCCTCGTCGGACACAGGAGCTCCAGGGCGATGGGCCTCCGCAGCGGGGTCGCTCTCCGTCCGCCGGGGACACTCTGTGCTTCTTTCCCTCCATTCTTTGAGGAGCGCTTCCGTTGTCAAGTCTCTCCTCAGGGTTATCTCAGCGTATGGGTTTTCCAGCTCGGCCTCCACTCCTCCTCCCTCCCCTCGCTCCTCTGCCTTCCGTGGGTCTGGCGCTCTGTAACCGTCACCCGCCTCAGGTCTCTCTTGGTTCGGAGCGTGCGGATCATCCCCCTCTTCCCGTCTGTCATTCTGCACGTCTTGGTTGGAATCGTTGCGTTTATCGAGTCTGTCTTCAGCAGGGTCCCCCATCTCGCCGGCTGTCCCGTGCTGTTCATTTCCTGGGTTTTGATTGGTCTCTTCTCCCTCCATTTGCTCCTGGGCTGACATCCGATTGGGCCTTGACCTAGGCAGTGTTTGTCCAATCACACAGAACACATAGGTGGGGTTCTCTTCCTTCCTCTTTTCTTTTCTCTCCTCTCCACTTCCTTCCGCTGCAACCTCTGCTCTCCCTGTCCATTCCTCTTTGCTCTCCCTCTCTCCACCGAGCGGCATCTCTCCCTCACTCCCCCTGTAGCCGACTTCTTCCCTGGGCACATCACAAGCCGCCCCACCTTCCCAGAATTCTTTGCAGTCCTCGAACTCCTCCCTCTCGTCCTCCTCGTCCCCTCCGCTGGACACGGTGATGAACCCGTCCTCGGCTAAGCTGTGCACTCTCTCTCTCTCTTCCTCCCCTCCTCTTTCACTTCCTCCCTCGCTCTCAGAGCGCGTACGCCCATCACTCCCTCCCTCTTCCCCTCCGTCACTCCCGTATTGGTCATTCTCGCCATCCTCCTCTCTGTGCCCTCTCTCTTGTCGTGTGTCATCACCACCACGCAGGGGTTCCTCCTCTCCCCTATCTGTTACTCCCCCGCCCCTCCCACTCCTCCTCCCTGTCAACATTCAGGCCTTCCGTTTCGACCTCCCTCGCTTTTTCTCCGTCTCCTCCGAGCTTCTCTCTCCTTCGCCGTCTTTCCCTGTAGACCAGGGCTCGTCCCTCTCTTTCTGTCCGGCTCTCTTCCTCGCTCCGCAGCCCTCTATTCTCCTCTCCCCGCCTTCTCCTCTCCCTCTCTACGAACTCCTCCTCTAGGGAAGAGTTGTTGCTGTGTTTGCCTCTCTGTGGTTCCAACCACATCTTTCTCTGTTCTGATCTGGTGGACATCTTCTCTTCCTCTCCATCCCTCTCTTTATCTGGTCCATCTCCTTGAGCTGTGTCTTTATACCTCGTTCTTCTCCTCCTCTCCTCCTCCCCGTCCCTTTCGCTCTCTTTCCCCCCCGGTCTTTCTCTCTCCTCCCTCCATCTTCTGTCACTCTCCATATCGCTGCTCCACTCTCCGCTACTCGACGCTCGCGGCGGCCCCCCCCTGACTGCCTCGCTCGGCGATCGACTTATCCTGTCTGCCACCCCCTCCCCTGTGGGATCTCTCTCTCTGTTTCGCCTCTCCCGGAACATTCTGTCGTCGTCCTCCTCCTTCCTATCAGGATAACTTCCCCTTTCTCTTTCTCGTTCCCTCCTCTTCCCTCGCTCACCTGGAACATGCGCCTGCTCTCTCTCCCTCTCGGGGTCTTTCCTGTGTGTCTGGTCTCTCTCTCTCCGGCGCTCCTCTGGTCTGCCACTCGGCCTCTCTCTCCCAGCATCCCTCTGTCTTTCAAACTCTCTCTCCACCTCCCAATCTCTTCTCTCTCTGCGATCCCCCTCTCTGTATTTCCCCCTGTCTCCGTGTCGGCCTGTGTCTCTCCCTCCGCCCCTCTCGCTGTACATCCTCCGCTCCTCCTCTCTCCATCGCTGTCTCTCTCTCTCCGTCTCCGTCAGTCTGTCCCTCGCCACATTTCCGTTGTCTCCTTCGCTCCTGCTTTGGTGATGCCTCTGCTCCTCTCTACGGTCATTTCGAACATTCTCCCTCGTCCTCTCCGCATCGCTGTCCCCCTCGCTCTTGATGTCTCTCATTTTGTCTCTCCTCTCCCTGTGGTCTCTGTCTGAATGATTCTCTCCATTTCTTTCTCTCCCTGCCTGTGGTGAGTAATACCTCCCCTCCCGCTCTCGCTGACGGGGGTTCGGCCCCTCCCTGCCCGCAGCGTTCGCTCCTCTGCTCCACAGGTCGTTGCCCTCCGAGTCCCGTTCTCTCCTCCTCTCTCTCACATCAGAGTCGGACTGCCTCTGCCTCTGCCTCTCTCCCTGCCTCGGCAGCCCATCCTCCACGGGCCTCCCTCCGTTCTTCTCTCCTTCCTCTCTCGCCCTGACCCGTACCCCCTCTCTCTCCTTGTCCCTGCTCCGTTCCTCTCTGTACCGCTGGTCTCTCTCGCCGCCTCTCTGCCCGCCTCTCCTCGCTGCTCTCTCTCTGTCACTCTCCTTGTCGTTCACTTCCGTCTCTCTTAGGCGTTCCCTTGGCCTCCCTGCGTCTCCTGCCCCCTCCTCTTCTAGAAAAGGACTCATGCCCCTCCCTCGATCTTTGCTCCTTCTCCTCATCCTAGGAAACGTGTCGCCTTTCCCTCTCTCCGTTTCCGGTTCTCTCGCCGCCCCAAACTCATAATGTGAGGTTGGCCTTCCTGTAGGGTGGCGCTCTCCTCCTCTTCCATCTCTTTCTCTCTGTTCTCTCTCTTTTTCCCTCCATCTAGGACCCAGGGCTCGGTCCCCCTCCCCGTAGCTCTCAGTCCGGTCAGTCTCTTTCCCCCTCTTTCCAGTTCTGACCTTTAATCTGTTCATCTCTTGTTCTCTCCACCGTTTCTCCTCTCTGCGCCGTTCTCTCTCTCTCTCCATCTGGGACTAAG
Source organism: Thaleichthys pacificus (assembly GCA_023658055.1). NCBI lineage: Eukaryota > Metazoa > Chordata > Actinopteri > Osmeriformes > Osmeridae > Thaleichthys > Thaleichthys pacificus. The sequence continues at coordinate 18,953,147 of CM042871.1, read as the reverse complement.
TTCCTGTTTTGGGGGACAGTTTCAGAGGAGAGTTCTGGGCTTGGATTGTGGCTCCGGTCAGAAGTGTTTAAGTCGGAGAGTGTGTCAAATGAGGTCCAGCTGGGTCTTCGGGTCCACAGAGTCCCATAACTATCTGAACCTGAAACATATGTTCACATGATTTTAAGTCCAAATGTTCCCTTGGATCAGCAAAAGTTTTTTTTTTTTCATCACCAGTTGAACATCACCGTAGGCTTGAATAGGTTCCAGTGACTGTACTTGTCCTTCCGGACACAACAATGTATTTCAATCTAACCAACCAATCGGCTAAAGCATGAGCTAAGTGTACTGGTATGAGAAAAGCGCGTAATGCTGTCTGTGGTGTATTACACCATACTCTTGTGTGGTTTAATTAAATGAACCACAGAAAAATGATGCTATCTTCAACTTTACTAAATCCTAAACCACAAGTACAGCTATTCACTGCCAACACTACCTATTGATCAACAACCTGGCTGGCCATTGATCACACTACACATGGTACAACTCAACAATGTTTAGGGTGTATAAAGTAAGCATTCAGAAGACTATAACATATTAAACTATGACAAAACTAGCCACAGTTTAGTACTGTGTTGGTCAGTAATGAAACATCATGGCCCTTCCTTGGAAAGACTTACCTGATTGTAGCTGGTCTTTAGGGGAGATCCAACCTGCGGCTCTGCAGACCTCGGCCAGGTATTGTAAACCTAGCAGGGGTTGCACAACACACAGCATTCCTTCCTCCTATTCATTCTGAGTGAGCAAAATGTTCCGCTTAAGCTACAGTCCAATCCTAACTATCTCTCTGTGTGTGTGTGTCAGTCTGGCTGTTCTAAACAAAGACTGTCCTTTAGAAGAAAAAAAACTAATGTTTATGACTTTGCTCTCTACCCCCTCCAGTTTCTAGTCCCTCTTATCCTCTGTTTTTCTCTCCTTCCTTCCCCCCCCTTCTTCAAATTCCCAAACAAGTCTGAACAGATTGACACTTATCTTCCCTCCTTCTCTCCTTACCTCAGTCTTCTCTTCAAAGTGGCTTGTTAATCAACAGGGTCGTATCTCACAAACCAAACGAAAATGTGTCTCGTGCGTCAACAAATCAATCCCCAATCCTCTCCTCACAGCGACGTGATCATTCTATGCTGACACCCAGATAACACAACAGCAGCCTTTCTCTCTCCTGCCCCATTCCTCTCACGGAACACAGGAAGTACACCTCACGGCTCTCTGTGATTGGTCGATGTGTAGCAGTAAGGGTGTGTCTGCCAGCCGACTAGAGCAGGTAAAGAGATGTGTTTACACAGTGGGGGGAGGGGAACTCAAACATCCACATGCACTCGGAACACAGCCCTTACTTGGGCCTATAGAAATGCTTCTAACATGCGTGTATTTGTGCTTGTTACAAAAAAAAAGTTACTTCAACTCATGAAGACTCATGAAAAACGTATTCGCAAACATTTCAGAAGTAGGGAACTGGAAACTGGAAAGGGACAGCTGTTAGGATGAAGAGTAGCTGTAGGCAACAGCAGAGAGGGAGAGAAGGCCCCTAGTACCTGTGATTTATTTGTGTCAACACAACATTGTTTATGTTTTCTGTATAACATTGCAAGAATGTCCGAGGGAAGAAAAAGACGCATTCCTGGTAGTATATGAGAAGTGCTCTTTTCCCATGTGGGTATTTTACGATCTTTTCCATGTGTGCCTTCACATAAGGGGGGTGGGCTAAATTCTAGGTGGGTGGTGTTCCCCCACTTAAATGCGGGAGCACGTAGGCTACGCCATAAACGAAAGTTACACAAACAACAAATAACTGTGAATAATAACTCTAGATTACGAAACTATCCATTTAAGGAAAAACACTCCAATCTTGTCTTGTTCTATGAAAACTAATTTCCGTACTAGTGTAATCAACAGCGGCTGGTAGGCTATATACCGCAGACTTCTTTCCTTGTATCTTGTTGAGAGGCCTCGTGTCTACATGAATGTTAAGACTGCTAATGACCATGCCGGTAAAAACAGTTAACCTTTTGTGAGGGAAAACAGGTTTGGGCTTTGATTATTTCGCACAGAATAGCCTACACGTCTAGGTGAGAGAAACAGCAAAACACCTTGGCATTGAAGCTCCTTAGCGATTGCATTGCTGTGGCGAAAGATTGTATAGACCTACATCATGCTAGATTTATATTTCTGTAATTTCATGCCAACACTAAACTATCTACTGTATATACTGTATGTGTACTGTAGGCCTTGCATGAAAAAAGGGAGGTGAAGTAAATAAATAAAAAATTGTTCTTGCTGTGTCATGTTTGTTCATGCCGAAGTACATTCCACAGTACATCTACTCAAATCAGGTGACGAGGGTGTGAGTGGAATCAAGTTCCGCTCGTGAGAGCTACGCGGTGCGCGCACAGCAAGCACCTTGTCACATGCGCCTGAATGTTTAGTTTCACTTCCGCAGTGATCAAATTAAGAAGTAACGTCACTCGTCTAACGTTAGATGCAACAACTATTTTGTTGTAGTCAACAAATTATTCATATCAAATGTTCACCCGACCGACTACAAAAATTGTCATGTAAAGCTTTGTTCGACATTGGTCGCTAGGTGTTAATCTGGTGCAATTTCCTTTATAAATAGGGGACACCGTGTCCCATGTAGCGAGCCTAGCCACTTAGCTTGCTAGTTTAGTATCGTTACATTGTTTCTATTGTGGCAGTCTTCGTTGTTTAATTGGCTGCATTATAGTTATCCTGCTTGAATAGTAAAGGTGAGTGTACAACTTGTTACATTTGTCGATTCTCACGGTTATTCGCATCTGAGACGTATTCAACTGGCTACAAGTTTGCCAGTCAAACCGTTTGAACATTAAGAATCTATAAAATACTTAAATATCCTCTTGATTGTCATTGCCGTAATGTTACATGTTAGTCAATTATTAGAAATAACTTGGACGTTCAAGCAGTTTATTCGAATGCACAAATAATAATGTTCCCGTGCAGGAAACAGCCATACTGAATAATTTCCTGCACTTTCAGTTGTGTCAAATATCATATTTCCGTATATTTTTCTGTTACCCGTGGAGACCACTTTATTCAGTGGTCTCATACAAAAAACAGACACGCTGATATCTAGCTATGTTGTATCTAATTTTATATCACCGTTTATTGTTTGTTTCAGATGGCACACTTGCACACAGCGATTCCTACGCTAGCGTGCTTCCTGGTCATTCGGGTGCTCCTCTTCGGGAGAGGGGTACACACTAGCGACAACACCAAAAACTGCAAACTGTTCTCGGAGTCTAAAACTGAGCGAAAGGTCCTTACCCTGCTGGAACCCCTTACCGGAAAGAAGTAAGGACAGCTGTTTGATTAACTGTTGTCAACAATGGTTCATTTTGCTAAGTTACTGCCGAGTAGAGGATTAGGTTTTCACAGGAAAATCTGCAGTATAGAATTGTGTTAGCCTTGTCTCAAGGTCAGAGTTCAGGATGAATCCATGCTTTGATGACACGTCGGCCTGTTTATTAGTCCACTCTTCGAGTCTGTTCCACATCCATGTGTTTAACGGGTGTCACCTTACCAGGTTTACAGGAGATCTTTAAGACCTCTTTAATGTAAATCTCCATGGTTCTTTTGGTGACAGCTTTTCCGTGGACACACAGGATGGAAAGGACACCTACTCGTACATCTTCCAGGTGTGTGGGGATGCAGGGGGCTCCAAAGGTGCAGGTGTCATTCAGAAGAAGAAGGATGGGGGTGCAGAGTCTGTAGTGGGCAGATACACAGCAACACAGGCCATCGGCGGCAGTGAGTAACTGACCTAACTGACCAAGTAACTGACCAATCATACGACGACACTTCATATTCCCATGCTTAGATTTATGAAGGTGTTTTATTATCTGTTCTTGGCAAATGTATCCTTTTACATGTTTACATGTTACATGTTTGGATAGAGTCTGTCTGCTAATGTTGATCATTTGATTGGACGTGCATTTCTGTTCTGCTGAGGGTAATTTATTCATCAGGATATTGTCTCCGTCTCTCTTCCTTAATTGTTTTTCCACTGCAGGTGACTGGGTCATGTTGATCTACAGAAACGGCTCCAATTATGATAACCACTGCTCCGCTGAGCAAAGGAAAGCCATCATCATGATTTCCTGTAATAGAAAAGTTCCGATGGTAATAAAAAAAAATACAAATAAAAAGACACTTAATTAAATTGTGTAGATGGACCTCAAACTAGACAGATGTCATACTCTTATTCCTCAATGATTTTCAGCTCGATTTTTTTCTGTCAGTATCTCTCCACTATGCATCTCTCACTTTCCAACCCTTCCCGCTCGCTGACAGGGGGATCTGGCAGTGGTTTTGGAAGACAGAGAAAGAGAGCATGACTGTTTCTACCTCTTTGAGTTGGATTCCAGTGCTGTGTGTCCAGCCCTCTCATCCCAGCTCAGCGCTGGCTCCATCATACTTATCATGTAAGTACAGGGATGACTTTTACTGCAAGTTGTACTGCACTTTTTGTAAAGCTCTTTCTTGTAAGTCGCTTTGGATAAAAGCGTCTGCTAATGAATAATGTAAGTTGTGTGTACTTTGCGTTGGCCGACACTTGTAAGCATAGGTTTTCCTGTTTCCTTATATTTCTGTTTCCCAGTGGGGTCTGCCTTTTGGCGGTCTATCTCATTGGAGGATTCCTCTACCAGCGATTGGATTGTGGGGGCCAAAGGCATGGATCAGTTCCCCAACTACGCCTTCTGGTTGGAGGTCGGCAACCTCACGGCGGTGAGTGGTCCTCAAACACAGATCCATCTGACAGGGTTTCTAACTGTAAAGGTAAGGGAGTCAGGTAGCTGAGCGGTTAGGGAAGCTGGCTTGTAATCAGAAGGTTGCCAGTTAGATTCCTGGCCGTGCCAGATCACGTTGTGTCCTTGGGCAAGGCACTTCACCCTACTTGCCTCGGGGGAATGTCCCTGTACTTTACTGTAAGTCGCTCTGGATAAGAGCGTCTGCTAAATGACTAAATGTAAAGGTAGCTGGAATCACAGCATGGCTAGCGAACGACACCGTCAGGCTAACTTTTTCTGTTCCTCTCAGGACGGATGTGATTTTGTCTGCCGTTCCCGGGGTAACCGAGAGCAACCGCCTACGTATAGGGGCGTGGCCACAGAACCCCTGGAGGAGGAGCCAGAGGAGAGAGACGATCACTTGCTTCCTATGTGAGCAGAAGACGCCCTACATGGGACGGGTGTTTTTCTCCCCTGTGTGAGGATTTGGGACTGTTTCAGGGGTTAGAGCTAAGTTGTTGCTAGGCTGTAGTCTAAGGTCAGCTTTGCATTTTTCTCCCAAAGAGTTAATATTTTGATTGAGTAAGCCTAAGAAGCTGATCACAGGTCTATAGCCTAATTGCAACTTCCACCCAAACCCAATATACAACATATGTGAAGAGAGCTAGACAGAGGCTAAATGATCTGTGATGTATGACTCCCTAAACCATCTCATTGGTTCAACCTAGAAATTGGGACTGGTTATCTGACAAGTCAAATGGAGCGACATGACTCAAATGGACCACTGGCATAGAGGTCAGTGGTCCATGTTTGAGCCATTGAGCCATGTTTGTACTATACCTGGTTACACATACTCCATAATGGGTAGCCAGGCATGTGCTTCTTGCTCATGACGTAACAACTGGTCTGTTAGTGCTAATACAATCAAACTATTGATACTATTTGCATCAGCACATCATACAGTCTGTTAACCCAGCTGATGGCTGCGCTGGTCTATAGATTACGCTTTAATTGAAGGCCTGTGAAAACTAAACTAAACACTTTGACATTGTTTAATAATCATTGAGTAAATCTGTCACTAAACACTGTCACCCTATGATTCTTAAACAATGTCATGTTTTGTTTATCAATAACCCTTAAAAACATTAGTCAATGTATTTGTTCATTTTGGAGAATATACAAATTATACAAACCACTGTTCAGTAATGCTAGTAAAATAAAATAATGTTCATTCATTAACAGTTCGCAAGGCAGGCCCTCAAATAAAGTGTTTGTCTATAAACTAGAGACCAATTTCAACATATGCACTGCTAGGCAACCACATTTACTCTGTGTTGCTATCTTGAGTAGAATGCTGACTGGTCTTTGACCAAATGTTCTTTTTATCTGTTACATTGTTTCTTTATTGACAGTAGGTGAGACAATGGGTGAAATAAAATACTTCCTGACTTGAATGGAATCTATCCATGACCCGGTAGAGTGCTTTGAAAGACACAGTTAAGAAGATTTTTTGTAATTTAATGCCGTGATTGGCTGTGTGTTCTTTGAGGTCAAATGCTCTTTGGGTTCAATAGTAAAATGGAGAAAACTAAGTAATTTATTCATTTACAAGCAGAGCATTCATTACTCGCTATGTGTGATTTGTGCATTTATGATTGTTTTTGTTTGTTTGTTGGTGTGTTTATGTTTACTGTATATGCTTTATTCTGATCATACGATTTTATGTTAAGGAAATGCACTCGTTAGAACAGAACTGAAACTCACTAGATGGTATGATGATTGGCCACTGACAGGACATACGTGAGATGTGGAAACGCTATTTAGTCTGGCTTTAGTTCGTTTTGCTATATGTACTTGCTGAAGAAAGTTTGTTTTTTGCTTTTGCATAAAATAAGGAAAAAATACCAATAAAGTGTGTTTGGTGTTTTTTAGGGCTTAGTGTTTTTGCATTTGTACTCATTAACAGTAGACCATGACACTACACTCAAGTCCAGAAAATGGTGGCCAATCAAATTATTTGGAGTAGTGTGTGTGTGTGAGAGAGAGAGAAATATATGTTTTTTTCAATGGAGAGAGAGCTAGCTGGAATGAAGGGGAGGAATTTAATCTCGTCGTCACTGCAGCGCCGGAAGCAGAATGCAGATTGGGGCGGGATTTCACGAGCCATCGACTGTCGCTGTTGTTTGCATTTTGCAGAGCGGATTTATCAATAAATCTTCCAAAAATACAGCAAAAACTGTTTTGAAACGATTGCACAACAGATATACACATAAAAGTGTCCGTTTTTCTCAACACTGAGTAAAGCAATCAAAAGGTCCCGAAGACCGAGGTGAGGAAAGATGCAAAGATATCTTGCAGTTAACTTGTTGGCTAGCGCGCTAAGTGGCTATCCTAGCTGTGCTAACGAAAATACACTGTTGCTGCAGAATTGATTTCGTTCTTTTATTGTTATATTCTTGAAACTAAGTTCTTCAGTTATCGCTTAAATGGCTCACGGCGCATGCACGTTAGCTAGTTGATGTTCACAGTCATTATTTATGAAATGTGGTTAAAACGGAGGTCCTCAGTTTTGCCCCTTCGTGATCCAATGTTCCCCTAATCGGCCATCTATCATGTTGTTGACTGCATCCTGGACCCAGACCACCTAAGATAATTAAACGTGCCATTATTGAAAATAAGCTCAATAGAACTCGTTTTAGGAATACGTTAGTATAGTTATGATTTGGCAACAAGATTGACTAGTTTTAACTAGTGTTTTGTAAATGTGTCATCAGCTATAATCAGTATATAGTGGTGGACAACAACCCAATTATTTATCCTGACAACAATTATTTGTGCCGGTTGTCCGTGCATTTCTTGTTAATAGCTAAGCCAAGGAAACAGCCGAAAGTCCGTTTTGTAATTGTGTACACCTCCGTGTTGCCAGAGTATGGACGCTGGTGAGGACCAGAACGTAGGCTCTGGCTCGACCAATGGGAATGCGCAGACTGGAGGAAACTCCCGCCCACCCCAGATCGCGCACATGTCTCTGTACGAGAGACAAGCTGTACAGGTAGGCGTGTGTTAGTCCTTCAGGCATTTTGCAATCGTTTAAGAGACATAATACATGTCAAACCTGCTTCAATCTGTATGCTCAGAAAGAGGTGTGGACTATAAAAACTTTTGGGCCTGTCGAATGTCTTTGAGGACCCATGTTGTGTGTGTGTGTGGTTTATTTTGTAGGCCCTCCAGGCCTTGCAGAGACAGCCCAATGCAGCTCAGTACTTTCAGCAGCTCATGCTACAGCAGCAAATCAACAGTGCCCAGCTCCACAGCCTGGCAGCAGTGCAACAGGTAAACTAAACACATCCGGCAGCCTGGCAGGTATACAAAGCGCTACACGATAGCTTAACTTAATCTCTTTCTCTCTCTCCCTTCCCTCCCTCCCTCCCTCCCTCCCTCCCTCCCTACATTAGGCCACCCTTGCTGCCAGTCGCCAATCAAGCTCTCCTAGCAACAGCGGCTCCCAAGCCACCACCACTGTAAGTTCTTAGATTTTAGAATGTTCCTGAACGCTGTCATGTTCAGTGCACAAGATGACCTATAAGCTCCTTTTATAGGTGAACCTAAGCACCACCTCCGCGGGAGGAGTGACCAATCCCCGCCCTCTTGGACCTGCTACTTCTGCTACGTCATCGGCTCTCAGCCAATCGGTGTTGCTGGGCGGGAACTCTGCAGGACAGGGACAAATGTTCCTGAGAGTGAGTGTTGTTTGTGGCGCCGGTCACACAAGATCAGGGAGTCAGGTGGCTGAGCGGTTAGGGAATCGGGCTAGTAATCAGAAGGTTGCCGGTTCGATTCCCGGCCGTGCGAAATGACACAACGTCATTTGGCACGGAGTCCGGTCAGGCACTTCACCCTACTTGCCTCGGGGGAATGTCCCTGTACTTACTGTAAGTCGCTCTGGATAAGAGCGTCTACTAAATGACTAAATGTAAATGTAAGATAATTCTCAGCTTGTTCTGTGTGTCACCAATCATTTACATTTTACATTTAGTCATTTAGCAGACGCTCTTATCCAGAGCGACTTACAGTAAGTACAGGGACATTCCCCCCGAGGCAAGTAGGGTGAAGTGCCTTGCCCAAGGACACAACGTCAATTTGACACGGCCAGGAATCGAACTGGCAACCTTCAGATTACTAGCCCGATTCCCTAACCGCTCAGCCACCTGACTCCCGTGCACAATCATGCACATGTTTCCTCAAGGTTTCCTCCTCCAGACGTCCGTCTCTAACACTGAGCTCCTCTGTGACCCTACAGGTCAACCGCTCTCTCAGGGCCCCCATCGCCTCCCAGCTTATCTTCATGCCCGGGGGCACGGCAACTGCTGCCGTAGCCACAGTTACCCAGCAACAGCCGCAGCAGCAGCAGCAACAACAGGCGCAGCAAACAGAAGCCCCTCCCACCTCCTCCAGCATCCAATCAGACAGCGACCAAGTACGAGGGCCGACGAAAGCGATCATACTCCCTGAAGCTTGTCATACTCAAGCACACTGTATCCCCCCTCCCCCCCTCTCTCTTATGTTCTTCCTCTCTTGTCTCCTCCTCTCTCTCTCTCTCTCTCTCTCTCTCTCTCTCTCTCTCTCTCGTTGTCCCCCTCTCAGGTGCAGAACCTGGCCCTCCACTGTGTGTCCACTCCCAGACTGGCCGCCGTGAAGTCAGAGTTTCCAGACAGAAAAGACGCCGGTAAGAGAACTTTCCTTTTGAGTGGCGTCATCCTCGCGTCCGCGTCTTGTGCCCGGCAGCTCCTCACGAAAAAGCTAATCTCTCGTCTTTTTCACCCAGTCAACTATTCTCAGCAGCAGCAACAACAACCACCTCAGATGCAGCACCAGTTCTCCGGGCCGAACTCGGTCCCGTCGCATCAGTTCTCGCAGGGCTCGGCGCACACGCAGCTGCAACCTCAGCAACTGCAGCAGATGGCCGGCAAGATGGCGGGCTACGCCCACTCCACCGCTAACGTCAAGGCTGGAAACCAGCCTCACATCGCCCCTGCGGCGTCTCTCCCTCCCTCCTCTCCTACCCTTCCCCTCTCCCAGCTCCTCCTCTCCCCCTCGGGCCTCTGCCAGGCCCGAGCCGTAACCACGGTGAACCCCGCCACCACGGTGACGCACATACTGGTGCCCACCTCCAACGTCACTACCTCCACCCAGGGCTACCCCATCGGTTCTGTGGCTACCAAAACCGGCAACACTCAGACCTTGGTAGTCCAGCCTCTCCAGCAAGCCAGCGTGGACAAAGGCCCCGTGCCCATCCAGCCCAAAACCGCCCAGAGCCACCGTCTCCCCGTCCAGCTGCCACCCCGCCACCCCCCGCCCATCCTCCCAGCCCCGCCCAACAGCCAGGCCAGCGCTGTGGGTCACCACCCACCACACATCCCCGTCCAGCTGGTGGGAGCCAGGCAGGGCTCGGCAGGAAACACCCAGGTCGTGGCCCTGGCCCTGGCCCAGGCCCGGAGCGCATGCACCCAGGATAGCATCGCCACGGTCACCGCAACCAACACCACCACCATGGTAAATATCATATATAAGAGTCTGTGTCATATTGTCCCAGATTGGTTCTTTCTTTGATCCTTTCCCTAGTCTCTCCATATTACACAACATATGTTGCATTGACATGGCTTGAGTAAAGGACTTAAGTAAAAAAAATATATGTATAATTTGTGGCTAAGCTGAGCAGGAGAGCGTCTGTTTCCCCCCCCCCCCTTCACAGACAAAGCCTACTGTTGGTTCTCTGAAGAGGAAGTCAGAATCTGATGCCACCAATGACATGGCAGTGGAACCCTCGCAGCAAGACTGTCCACCAATGAGAGACTCGGCTCCTCCTCTCTCCCCCGCCCCAACACAAGACTCTGGTAAATTATCCTGGCTTATCTGGTCCTCTGTGTTTGAATATTTGCATCAGTAAATATGAAACTCTCAATGCTCTGTCTGTTCTCTCTTCCCTTCTTTATCAACCCCTCTCCCCAGCTCTGGAGGCAGGGGCAGCCTTCTCCTCCCCGCCCACCCTCTCCTTGTCCCTGCCCTTGTCCAGGGGGCTGGGGGGCCAAGCCGACAGGCCCCCCCTTCCTCAGGCTGTGGTCAAACCTCAGGTCCTCACACACCTCATCGAGGGCTTTGTCATCCAGGAGGGAGCGGAGCCCTTCCCTGTGAGTTCACACACACACACACACGCAGAGCACCAACACACACGCAGAACACAAACACACAGAGCACAAACACACACACACACACAGAGCACCAACACACACACACACGCAGAGCACAGACACACACACGCAGAGCACAAACACACACACGCAGACCACACACACACAGAGCACCAACACACACACACACAGCTGAGGCATCCTTCCCCCCCCACGTTTCCCCTGTCCACTCATGTCCTTGTCTAACCGGCTTGCGCTGCTGTGATTGGCAGGTGGCTGGGCTGGTGAAGGAGAGGGCGGAGGGGCCGTTCGCCCTGGCCGGGCCTCAGATGGGGGACAGTGGAGGTCCAGCAGGTGGGTGGTGCTCTGCAGCCGTCCTCTAAACACTGAGCTTAACAACCACAACCATCCTTTATCCACCTCACATTGTCGTACTCGCAAACGCACGCGTGTGAGCAGTAGAGAGCGCACGCGTGTGGAGGGAGCAGTAGAGAGCACACGCGTGTGGAGGGAGCAGTAGAGAGCACACGCGTGTGGAGGGAGCAGTAGAGAGCGCACGCGTGTGCAAGGGGCAACCAGTCCGTCCCTCCTCGCAGGGGGGGGCAGGGGCAGAGGGAAGCCCCCTAGCGGTGCCTGGGGGCTCAGTCCCAGCGCTCGCCTCATATCCTGCTCAGGGACACAGGCAGGAGAGCCATCTGTTATGTGCTGGGGGTTTTTTAATCCTTTTCGGAAGAAATCCATGTGAGCACAGGGAGAGGATGTAAACTTAGTGGTTGAGTGTTTAGCTCACCTGTATGGATGTGATTCAGTCAGCGAGTGCGGTGATTTGTGTTGACGTGTGCCAATGTTGCCCTCTTGTGGTCCAGTGATGAAGTGCGAGTACTGCGAGAGCTTCGCTCCGGCCAGCCAGTTTCGAGGCTCCAAGAGATTCTGCTCCAAGACTTGTGCTAAGAGGTGAGTGAGACTCTCACTCTCACAGCCAGGGAGACCCAAACCTCACTGACCAGGACCCACAGAGCCAAACCACTAGAATCCCTTTCAAATCCACAACGAAATATGTTCTCCCATGGAATGTACTTTCAGCATGCTAATTGTAGGCTTACCAGTACACAAACTCACACCCTTATTCATACTGCATATAGATTTTCCTTTACTTAGTTGTATTTTTACTTAAATATTGTAAAATTTCTGTGTGGGACTTTCTGTGCCCCCCCTCCACCCCTCGCTCCCTCCCTCCCCCTCTCTCCCCCCCTCCACCCCTCCCTCCCTCCCTCCCCCTCTCTCTCTCTCCCCCCCTCCCCCTCTCTCCCCCCTCTCCCCCTCTCTCCCTCCCTCCCCCCCCTCCCTCTCTCCCTCCCCCTCTCTCCCCCCTCTCTCCCTCCCCCCCTCCACCCCTCCCCCCCTCCTCCCTCCCCCCTCGCTCCCCTCCTCCAGGTACAACGTGAGCTGCAGCCATCACTTCCGCACCAGCAGGGGGCGTGCTAGCGCAGGACCTCCGGGTCCTCCCACGCCGTCTGAGCCCGTCGTCAGACGCAGGGGTCCTCGCAGGAGCAGCTCAGAGATCGCCTGCGCCAAAATAGCCGGCCGGCACCTGCCAGCCAAGGTTGGAAACGAACGTTCACGTCCAACGACCTCCGCTTGCATCCCGTTCTTCCACCGCGCCTGACGTCCCTGTCATTCTCTCTCTCTCCTCCTCTCATTGGCTGCAGTGTCGATCGGAGTCCAGTCGCTCGGAGGAGGCGTCGAGCTGCGAGGGCGAGGAGGAGGAGGAAGAGGAGGACGACTCGCCGTCCCTCTCCCCCAGCTCCTCCCTCTCCTGCCCGAGGCCCGCCCACTGCGGCCCTCAGTCAGAGAGCTCGGCTCCTCCCGGAGGCCTCCCATTGGACGGGGAAAACTTCCATCCCGGGAGCCCCGCCCACTGGAACGTGGAGGAGGTCTGCAGGTTCATCTCGTCTCTGCAAGGTCGGTCTTGGTGGGAGCGGTTTGTCACTGTTGAAAGCGATGCAGATCCGGATGGTGGAGATGTTGTACGCACACACACACACACACACACAGTAACACACACGCACACACACACAGTAACACACACACACACAGTAACACACACACAGTAACGTGCTCTGGTCGTCCTTCCCCAGGCTGTGAGGAGCTGGCCGCCCAGTTCCTGTCCCAGGAGATCGACGGCCAGGCCCTGCTGCTTCTCAGAGAGGAACATCTGATCTCCACCATGAACATCAAACTGGGACCGGCCCTCAAGATCTGTGCCTCCATCCACAACCTCCGAGACTGAAGACTGGAGGAGGAAGGTGGAGGAGGAGGAGGAAGGTGGAGGAGGAGGAGGGAGGAGGAGGAAGGTGGAGGAGGAGGAGGAGGAGGAAGGTGGAGAGGAGGTTGTGAATGAGCTCTGAAGCGGGGAGTTCAACAGAGGAAGGAAGTTTCGAAGGAAGAGCACGAGGGACCGCTGGACCTTCAGCATGTTGTGTTGTTGTTGTCCAGCTGGAATCGATGAAAGATTCTTTCCTCTCGGCATCATCCACATACTGAAGACCCGCATCCGCAATATACAGGACTGAGATTGGCTGGAGGACGGAGGGACCGGGGGGTTGGGGGGGGGGGGGGTCTAAAGGGAGAGTGTGCTTGCATGATGTGCCCCTCACGCATCATGAAAAACAATCATTGAAGGGGAAGGGGGGGGGGGGACAAAGTAGGATTTTCTTTGACTTTCCTAGAATATGAATGTGCAAAATGTATGTATTTTCTCCTGCTGGTGGTGATCATGGAATGTACTAGAAGAGTACATGGTGTGTGTGTCAGTAGGAGGACACTACTGTGCACGCTAGTGACATGTGTGCAAATGCAAAGGACCTTAGAAAAGTTGCCTTTTTACGTTTCAACGGTGCTACGGTAAACCAGTGTTATGATTTGGAGTTTCTTAACCAATGCAGTCCATCTCATTGGACACTTTTATACAAGATAGATTCATTATAGATGACTCTGCTAACCCAGACTCTCACAGATATGTCAGTCAATAACCTGGGTCTTTTACTATATATCTTACCAGATACAACTATCTTTTTTTTCTACATATTTCTTATTTCATGGACATTTAGCAAATTGAGTAGCTTTTCAGTTACTTCACTAACTTGCAATAGATGTTCTCATGTTAGGCCCTGAGAGGGCTGATCAGGAAGACAGGGCTTCCTGTATGCAGCGCAAAGGTACCAATAAACCTGACCTGTTACTGGAAACAAGCCCTCCGCCTCCACGCCTCGTTCACCGCAAACACCACCCGACAGCAAACACCACCCGACAGCAAACACCCCCCGACAGCAAACACCCCCCGGCAGCAAACACCACCCGACAGCAAACACCACCCGACAGCAAACACCACCCGACAGCAAACACCCCCCGACAGCAAACACCCCCCGTGCAGCAAACACCACCCGACAGCAAACACCACCCGACAGCAAACACCACCCGACAGCAAACACCACCCGACAGCAAACACCCCCCGTGCAGCAAACACCACCCGACAGCAAACACCACCGACAGCAAACACCACCCGACAGCAAACACCCCCGTGCAGCAAACACCACCCGACAGCAAACACCCCCGTGCAGCAAACACCACCCGACAGCAAACACCCCCCGTGCAGCAAACACCACCCGACAGCAAACACCACCCGACAGCAAACACCACCCGACAGCAAACACCACCCGACAGCAAACACCCCCCGTGCAGCAAACACCACCCGACAGCAAACACCACCCGACAGCAAACACCCCCCGTGCAGCAAACACCACCCGACAGCAAACACCACCCGACAGCAAACACCACCCGACAGCAAACACCACCCGACAGCAAACACCCCCCGTGCAGCAAACACCACCCGACAGCAAACACCACCCGACAGCAAACACCACCCGACAGCAAACACCACCCGACAGCAAACACCCCCCGACAGCAAACACCACCCGACAGCAAACACCCCCCGTGCAGCAAACACCACCCGACAGCAAACACCACCCGACAGCAAACACCCCCCGTGCAGCAAACACCACCCGACAGCAAACACCACCCGACAGCAAACACCACAGTTAACGGCTCTGTTTGATCATGGCACAATTCTGTCTTTATTCACATTGTGGTGGTATGTGCAAACATGTTTAATATTACTTTTAAATTAACCATCATTTCCTTCATATCAAACCCCACTTCAGAGTCTCTAGAAATAGAGAACCTCTAGATTTTTTGTTATATATATTACATCTTATATGAATACATTGGATACATTTTGTAACCCACATGTGGAATCCTGTGTATGTACATTGGCCAGAGGTTGAAACCACAGTGGGGTTTTCAAGTTTACTGAGCTTAGTCCAGTCTTGTCAGCTTAACTTAAAAACTGTAGATTAGTTTTTTGGAATGCAGAACCACGAGACCAAGAAAAAAAATCCAAATTTGACACATCTGCGGCAGCTATAAATACCCGAAACGAAGAAACAATTAGGATAATGTGTTTCATTGGCTGGCACAGCCGCCAATCAGAAAACAGTGTAGTTGTTGGAGTCCCCATATCCCGCCTCCTGCAGGTACTGCTCAATGTTGATTGGCTCAGGCACCTTGAGGGCTTTATCGTTGGCGCTCTTCTCTCCTGATTGGAGCTTACGAGTGACCTCATCCAGCGAGGCTCGATCCTGCTCCTTCCATTGGCAGCAAGCCTTGATGGTGGCGTAGCTGGAAGAGAAAGGAGGGAAACGACAGGTTTACATGTAGTCATTTAGCAGACGCTCTTATCCATAGTGACTTACAGTAAGTACAGGGACATTCCCCCCCCCGAGGCAAGTAGGGTGAAGTGCCTTGCCCAAGGACACAACGTCATTTGGCACGAACCAACAACCTTCTGATTAATAGCCCGACTCCCTAACCGCTCAGCCATCTGACCCCCAACATTTAGAGAGAGGGTTTAGAGAGAATATGTTTACAATCTTACATGGGGGGGGGGGGGGGGGGGGGGATATGACGCTAAGCTGCCTATGCGTCTTAGAACAGAACAGAATTGAGGTTCTGTGTGATGTATCGATGCTACATAAACACCCACAGTGTGTTGGAGCAGGTGGCTGGCTTCTTCAGCATTTTTCCTCGTTGGTGGAACTGCAGAAGCTCGTTGACTGAAACGTCTGAGAAAGGAGCTTCGCCTGGGGGGGGAGACGGAGAGAGAGAGGGTGGAGAGACATAGAGAGAGAGTGAGGAGACGGAGAGAGAGAGGGGGGGAGACGGAGAGAGAGAGAGAGAGAGAGAGAGGGAGGAGATGGAGAGAGAGAGAGAGACAGAGAGAGGGGGGAGACGGAGAGAGAGACAGAGAGAGAGGGGGGAGACGGAGAGAGAGGGGGGAGAACGAGACACAAGTCAAGACTAAAGGTGAAACACAGGAGATGAGGGATCCTAACTGAAACATACAGCCATCTTGACTGTTGCAGAACACCTTACCCAGAGTGGCCATCTCGTACATCAGGATGCCAAAAGACCAGCTGGAAGGGGAAAAACCATAGGTGAATCAGCTGAACTGAAGGTGAGGGGGGGGGGGGGGGCACCTTGTAAGCTTTGCGTTTCTATGACAACATTTGTATGAAACTGTATTTTGTATTAGCTAAACTCTTGCAACTCACACGTCACTTTTTTGACTGGCAGGTCTCTTGACCAATAGCTCTGGTGCCTGCCATTTCTTCATGCCGGGTTCCTCCCTCTGATTGGCTCCCCGGTTCTTCCTGGTATAGACCCCATTCAGACCCCACAGCTTGGCTGTCATCTCCCGGCTGACCAGTACACTTCGAGCACGGACGTTGCCATGGAGAAGGTCTCGGCTGTGGAGAAACTCCTGAGAACGAATCACGACAGAGAACTTACTGTACTTACTGTAAGTCGCTCTGGATAAGAGCGTCTGCTAAGTGACTAAATGTATGATCACAGACAGGATTATAACCTTGTTTGAACGTTTGGCTGCTTTTGAAAGTCAAGTCCGATGTCGGTACTAACCAGAGCAGAGGCCACTTGCGTCGCCATGGTGAAGATGCGTTTCTCAGTCATCTCACAAGAAGGCTCTCCACTCGCATTGTCCTGACAGAAACACACACACACACACACACACACACACACACACACACACACAGGACATGAAACCGTGTCTCACCATGGTGTTAACACTGTGAAGGTCTTCCGCCTTCATTCACCTTGGGTACTGTAGTTCTCCCACATCCTTCACTGCACCTTGGGTACTGTAGTTCTCCCACATCCTTCATTCACCTTGGGTACTGTAGTTCTCCCACATCCTTCATTCACCTTGGGTACTGTAGTTCTCCCACATCCTTCACTCACCTTGGGTACTGTAGTTCTCCCACATCCTTCACTCACCTTGGGTACTGTAGTTCTCCCACATCCTTCACTCACCTTGGGTACTGTAGTTCTCCACATCCTTCACTCACCTGGGTACTGTAGTTCTCCCACATCCTTCACTCACCTTGGGTACTGTAGTTCTCCCACATCCTTCATTCACCTTGGGTACTGTAGTTCTCCCACATCCTTCACTCACCTTGGGTACTGTAGTTCTCCCACATCCTTCATTCACCTTGGGTACTGTAGTTCTCCCACATCCTTCATTCACCTTGGGTACTGTAGTTCTCCCACATCCTTCTTACCTGCCTACACCTCCACAGGAAGCTGAGCAGGTCTCTGTTCTCGAGCTCCTCGACGACAGTAACCAAGGGGGCACGCAGCGAGACCACGCCCAGAAGCTCCGGTAGGAAGGGGTGTGGCCCCAGCTGGGACAGGAAGGAGGCAAAACCAAGGAAGTTCTGTCTTTCAGAGGCACTCGCAGAATCTGAAGAAGAGGAGGAAGAAGAGAGGGAGAGGAGGTCAAATTGAGACTTAAACCTTCTAACAATGAAACTATGGCTCAAAGACATAAAGTCCTAATTATAACCTAACCTAATTATAACCTAACCCTAAACTGCAATGTCCCCACTGCGGAACAAATAAAGGATTATCTTATTTTATTATTTTCCCTGAAGGCTCTCAAAGGATAGTTTTTTCATGAGGGGCAGTTTAAACGCAACCGTCTTGTGTCAAACATTTTACATGTGAAACAGCCTACGATACCAACAGCAGTCACACACCCCTGAAACCTGCTAACGACCCTCATCGCCCCTCAGCTCCATCGTTAAGCTTTCAGAGTATCCTTCTGAGGGAGTTCTTCCTTGGTTTAGGTAGGTTGAGGGGCAGTTCTATGGGTATACGTGAAGCCCTCCGTGACATCGCTTGTAAAAAAAAAAACGACTATACAAATACGATTTTGCCTGATCGGTTTTTCAACTCATCACCCCCACTGACCGTTGAGCACGCGAAGCACCACGTTCCTGTGTTCCATGCGGGCCCTGCAGAGGGTCACCACAGAATCGGTGCGCAGGGAGAAGGCAGCAGGCAAGGTGGTCACCAGGTTGAAGGACTCGGGCAGCCTCTGTCGAGGCAGCTCCCTGGGCTGTGTGGTTCGGGGGAAGGTGCCTGTGGTGGTGGTGGTGGTGGTGGTGGTGCTCTGGGGTGGGGGGCTGGAAGGCAGGGTTAGGATCCCCGACAGTGACGGCGAGGGTTCTGGAAGGGTGGGGGTTCGGGGTGGAGCGTAGGGGGAAGGTGGAGTAGGAATTGGGGATGTCCAGCGCTATACTCTCGTGCTCCAGAGGGTTGATGCCTGCGGGAGCTGATGAAACAAAACAAAGAGTCCACAAGGGAGGGGGGGGGGCGTTGTTACTATGGTAAGTTGTACTACTGCTGTTACCGTAGTAGCGCGGTACTTCACAAATACGAATACAGATAAGTGTCGACTGCCTCTCCCCTTTTATATCAAACGTTAAAATCGGCGCTGGCAAACACAACATCCATGACACCCACCACACTCACGCTTCCCATCTTTACATTTTTTTAATTTTAGTCATTTAGCAGACACTCTTATCCAGAGCAACTTACAGTAAGTACAGGGACATTCCCCCCGAGGCAAGTAGGACCAAGGACACAAGTCATTTGGCACAGCCGGGAATCGAACCAGTAACCTTCAGATTACTAGCCCGACTCCCTAACCGCTCAGCCACCTGACTCCCTACTCCATCTTACCGTCGATACCGTGGAGGAACCCGTCTGTTGCGCTGGGAGCGCCCGGCGTTCCTCGAGGCCTGTGGCCTGATGCGGTTCACCTTCTCTGGACAGTAGCGCAGCAGCATGATGAAGATCAGAGTGACCAGGAAGCCGGCCAGCAAGATGACCGGCACGACGATCACTTCCTGCTCGTAAACACGGACCTCTGTGAGGAGAAGGAACACACACACACGTCAAGAAGCTGTCAACCACTCACGCTGCTTAGGTGTCTAGTGTCAGGAAGTTCAACAAAGATTGCCAGAGCCGCAGGTGTGTTTTGTGTGCGTGTTTTGTGTGCGTGTGTGTGTGTGTGTTTTGTGTGCGTTTGTGTGTGTGTGTTGTGCGTGTGTGTGTTTTGTGTGCATTTGTGTGTGTGTGTGTGTTGTGCGTGTGTGTGTTTTGTGTGCGTTTGTGTGTGTGTGTGTGTTTTGTGTGCGTATGCTTTTTTTTGTTGCATACCACAGATTGTGTTGCCAGGTTGGCAGATGTTGTCTGCGTTCGACAGTGATGACGACATCCTAACAAACAAAAAAGCAGAGCATTATAGGTTAAGACACAAGAACACTGAGAGCCAGGCCTCTTAGTGGGACCAACTATTGATCAGGAAACACATCCTGCATAACGTCCTCTCCCGCCCTCCCTCATCATGTGGGAAGTCAGGTGGCTGAGCGGTTAGGGAAGCGGGCTAGTAATCTGAAGGTTGCCAGTTCGATTCCCGGCTGTGCAAAATGACGTTGTGTCCTTGGGCAAGGCACTTCACCCTACTTGCCTCGGGGGGGAATGTCCCTGTACTTACTGTAAGTCGCTCTGGATAAGAGCGTCTGCTAAATGACTAAATGTCAATGTAATCATGTCATTGTTTTGATTTCTGCTCCAGTAAACCAACGTCAGCCTCACAGAATAAGACACCGTAGTGCCTGGGGATGGGCACTCACGTAACACTCACTAAGGTGTCTCCCACGAGGTCCGAATGAGTTTCTTAGTTTACCAGTACGAGAACATTAACGACAAACATCAACAAATGAAGCAAGCTGTTACTGTGGGGGCTGTTTTTTTGGTTTATGGTGTAATGTTACGGCTTTCAGCCGCCTTCTAGATTACCATTCCATCTCATGTGAATGATAACATGAGATGTACTGACCAGTATTAGGTTGTGTGTCTGGGGAGTCAGGTACTGTAGGCGTAACTGAGAACAAGGTCAACATCCTCAAACTTTCAAAAAAATCTCCCACTTCCTGAGCCATGCCTTGTCTTTTTTCAGGATTACAACAACAAGTTCGGACAAAAAACAACAACAACTTTCTCACACCACAAGCCCTGTGACAGGTTATTCCAGCAATTGATGAAATGTGATATGAAGTGAGACTCGTTCCACAACACGGGCACACCCTCCTGTAAGTCTGAGCTCCACACTGCATCATTTGTATAATTGAGTCCCTTTATCAGCATGGCACAGCTTCTAAGGCTGCCTTCTGCTCTACCCAACCTCACAAAATCAAAAGCTCATGACTTAATCCCGTGTGGGCCTGAAACATCAGGTACCTGCACACCACCCTCAGCCGTGAGCCCGTACACGGAAAGTACTTTGAATATAATGATCTGCTTCCGTCAGAGCTGAGATCTCTCAACCTGTCCATCCACATTGTTTCTGCAGGAGAGCCGATGTCACTCCTTCAGAAGCAAACACACTCACAGGCACAAGAACTCTGCCTCTTTAGCCCTCTCATACACACACACACACACACACAGAGACACGTATGTATACTGTATATTTACATGATTCGCTTCCATGAGCAGAAATATTATGGACATATAATTAGATAAAATAATCCCTCCAACAGTGCACAGTAAACTCACCTCTCAGCTTTTGCCTAAAGCTTGCGGTGCTAAACCTCGAATCCAGTCAAATCCTCAGCCAGCCCCCTTGTCTCTTATGTCCTGTAAAAGCTTTGGTACATCTGGTAAACACCTGGTAAACACCTGGTAAACACCTGGTACATCTCTCCAGCTGAACCTGCCTGTGTCAGATGCACCGTGTCACTCCCTCATCCTCTCTCCCAGGTGGTTGTCCAGGCTTGGGAGATTACGGTGTTGTGTTGCTGTTTGTCTAGGTTATAACTCCACCCTCTTCACCTGCGTCCTCAACCTCCCCACCCCCACCCCCCAACACCTCCAGCCCTCCATGGTTTCCCATCATGTTTAACCACACCCGTATGTCAAGGGAACTTTAGTGAGGGGTCATGTGTCATGACAAATTTGGACCGGGGGTCTAGAATCTGTCTGTAATTATCTGTCATACTCATTGTGTTTGTGGGTTGGCATTCTGCTCCCTCCTGGGTCCTTTGTCTCATCTAGCTAAACGAGTCCTACCACTTCATCCTTGTCATCTCTCTCCCCTTTGTTGGACCAATCAGATTTTTTCTTTTGTCCTACGTGGCCACAAAGTCCCTACAGCTTTCCTCGTCCGATCAAAATATCAAGCTCCCGCATTTGTGTTTTTGTGTGAACGGACGGTAGTCTGGATAAACAGTGCTTATGCACATTATTATTTATAAAGATAAGTCTGTCAAACCGAGAAAGATTTACAATATTTCCAGCATTTATTCACGTAGATCAATTTGAGACATATACTGTGTAAGTGTGTTTAAGATGCAAACCCCTAATAACTTTTGTTGGATTTGTTGTCGACATGATCCAGCCTACATATCTCAAGTGTGTGGACGTCTCTTGGAGAAGGTGTTCATTGTGACATCACAGTTTGGCAGCAGCTTTAGAAGGCTGTGGCCCCTCCCACTTCTCTCCTGGAACACAGAGATTGAAATGATTCAATCGAGCTGGATCGCAATAGGCTGATGTGTGCATGACAGAAAAGGAAGATTCACAAACCAGTCTAAGATGTTAATGAACTCATAAGATTATTTGGTGTAAATAGCACAGGTCTTGTGTAACAACATTTTTACTAGTTCTCAGATCAATGTATTTCACAGTGATATGACATGAAATACTGATACTATTACTTGTGATTTGATCTATTTATATGTGTTCATTTATTGACAGTATGATTTGATGTCAGGCAGCAGTGTGTCTGCAACGGTTATTAGTTTGGCAGCGAAAAGAAGATAATCTCACCAATGCAATGGGCCATGAGCTCAAATCTGTCTGAACCGAAAAATGCCTCTGGCTTCCCATTTACATGACACACTACCATGGGAAAACCAAACGCCTGGGAGGGAGAGAGGGAGGGAGAGAGAGGGAGGGCTTAATATGTAATATATGAGCTTTATTTGGCAAAACGATTAAAGGGCAAAGAGAAGGGGTCACTGACCCCGTATTCCAGTGCATTCTCTGTGGAGCTCTTCAGCTTGTCTTTGATTTGCTGAGATTTAGATAGTTTCAGCAGCTCTTCAATCTCACTGGCTGAAATCCCTGCCTTCATGGCTGCCTGAACGGAACGTTACACGGGCTAAACACAAAACCAACAAATGGCCAACCTAAACAGTTCAACCTATGACTGTATATCAAATGTGTGCTTTTTATAAGTGACGCTTGAAATGAAGTGAACATCGACTCTGGAATCAAGCATTTCCTTGTACCTCAGATATAGATGCAGGCAGGGTAATATCTTTATCCTCGCACCAGATTCTCCTCCACAGTTCGCGGGACACGTTTTCCACCTGCTTGTCTCCCCCCACCTCCCTCTCTTGCACAGCCGTCACAAACCGCATGGCACTCAACGAACCTGGGACGTTCACAGGGGACTTTACGAAACAATTCGATTCAGGATGCTCCGTTTAAGATAACTTGTGCCGTATAAATATACCTTTTTGGAACATGACCTCAAAGGGGTCAGCAGGGAAGCCTATGGGGACATCAAAATACTTGGAAAGACGTTGAAGATCACTGGTCATGTATTTGAACTTGTTGGGTACCATACCCGGAGGCTTATTGCCTAGAATATAAAAGAAAACAAATGAACACGTTCACAAATTCGTGCATTTTCTCTGCATGATCTTTGCATGGTTATAATTCACATATCCTACCTGACTCTTGCATGACACCTCCCAAAAACGCAGGACGTAATCTGAGCTCGATGTTCCAAAAATTTCGATAGCGACACATGACCTATAAACATGTCAATAACAACGCTATATGCACATGTATTCCTCAAGTCACTCTACTTCGTTTTCAATATTGCAACGAACCTCGAATCCTAGCCAGGAATATGGAGACACCACATCATAGAAGAGCTCGATGACTTTCTTGGAACTGGACATCTTGAGGTGATAGGAGCACGGCTGTCCTTGTCAGCAATTGAATGTTATACTGTATTATCATGACATCAGCTACATCAAATAACCATAACCAAAAGATATGTGATTTACCTTTGGTCCTTCGAGCAGTCAAAAAACTATGGCAAAGTTCAACTATGACTTACCATGAACGCAGCTACAAATGCATGGTTAGAAACACAACTAACCAAAAAAACTAAACTTCTATGACATTTTTTATTAAAAGACAAGTGTTGGATACTTTACTTTACCCCTTTACTCTCCACAACAGTGTCGTTTTTGCTACTTACTTTCGCAAATGATTGTCTCTGTGTTTCATTGGGAAGACGCCTGTCGCAGCCTAGCAGACAATGCCACCCAGCGGTATGGGGTGGTTTTGACGATATTATTAAAGTAAACAAGTCACATTTGATAGTTTATCACACAAATAGGTAGGCCATTATTCCTCGGAATAATAACAATCTTTTATTTTTGATAAAACGTACATTCATCCCCATTTAATAGCATTGGAGGTTTTATGACCCTTTTATCTGTCATCACAAAACTCTAAAATTGCTTATTATTATCTACATAAACTCTTGTTTTACTATACACTGATCCTATTTACACACAAGTTTTACTATTTATAACATTCACCCAGTGTTATTTAGTGACATCATCATGTTGTTCTGAAGTCATATCTGTTTAGGTGTCCTCCTGAGGACTAGTTTGACCTTTGACCTCAGAGCCCTGGCTGTCTATGAGAGGAAATGTGTATCCTGGAGTCTTGTACTCCCTGAAATACAAAAAAATGTAAGGTTATTTCTTAATGACAGGGAGAAAATACTTTTAAAAAACTTGCTGCCTGTCCATCTGCCTGCCTGCCTGTCTGTCCATCTGTCTCTCTGTCCATCTGCCTGCCTGCCTTCCTGCCTGTCTGTCCATCTGTCTCTCTGTCCATCTGCCTGCCTGCCTTCCTGTCTGTCTGTCTCTCTGACCAAAGTTAATATGCGACATTCAGGAGCTTGTGTGACTTACCTGTCTCCATCTTTCTCTGAAACATAGGCGTTCTGTCCAGAAAAGATTAAAGTCAAATATCTGCTCACTTTTATACAAATAAAACACAAAGATATCACAGAAAGACAGTTTGTCGGTTACAATACCTTCGGTTTCTGTGGCAACACTCCTCCAATCTTTTTAGGAACCCCAAGGGTGTCGAACGAGTGACTGCGAACCCTTATGGCTCTCTACAAATTAACAACAAGAATATACAGTAAATAATGACCTCATATGACATAAATATCATCATATAACAGGAGGAACAAATTGTGAGTATATGTTAGAATGCACAATGACATAATCAGGGTTCAAGAAGTCATGGCAAATGTGTCATAACATGACACATGTTTCCAGCCACAGTGGCTGATATTCAGTTGTGTAAAATTGATGATTAACAGCCAACCAGAGTTCTCTCAGCTTCCAAAAAAAACCTGTTCACCTTAAAGTTCTCTATGAACCCCCCGCTCCCCTCGGACACACCCCTCAACCCCTCAGAGGCCGGGAGGCTGGAGAGCGGCGGAACTCCCATCATGCACTGGGAGCGTGTGGAGAGTTCAGCCTGCAGCCCCTCCAGAAGAGAGGAACGAGTGCGCAGCTGGACGAGAGCGGAAGAAGAGAAGAGGGGAAAGAGAGAAGAAGAAGAAGGGATTGATAATTAGACATTCAAGGTTAAAGGACCGCGTGTAGGATGTAGTGTGGTTGTCGTGTCAGCCTGCTGTGCGCACCTCTAGTCGGCTGAACTGTTCGGCCTTGTAGCAGGAGATCTCTGCGTTGATCAGCTTCGTCAGAAGGAACTCTCGTAAGATCGACCGCTGCAGGACATTGCCATAGAAACAGAGGCTTGGTTGGACATGGTTTTAAATCTTCTTCTTCATATTTTACTTTTTATCTGCACTGAACACATCCATCTGATCCTTTAGGCCTCCACATTTGGGCATAGAACTTTGACCTCTGCAGACGATGCACGTGATGTGATATAGATATGATATAGATTTTCTCACATCTTTGAAAATAGGAGGATCTGGGAGGGCGGGGCCAAAAGGTGGCACATCCTCTCTGGCAGTTACTGACACCTGGAAACCAGGAGTAGAAACACGGTCAACATGTTTTCCTGGTCTGAATAAAAGACAGTCAGCTGAGCCAGAGCGAGGAGGGAGGGAAGGAGGGCGGGCGGTCAAGACTGGGATTGTGCTCTTTCTATTTTCCTCACCTGGAACCCTCCTCCCTTCCCTGCCTCGTCCCCCTCCCCCTTCCAGACCCTCCGGACCACCAGGAAGCAGTGCAGGAAGTGGGAGCTGATGACATCAGACAGGAATGGGGTCTGGCCCTCCTGGTAGACCAGAGCAACGATGTCGTTGCCTATATGCCTCTTCCTCTGCAGCTGTGTAGTGGGGTTAGATATGTTCACCACCTCAAAACAACACTTGAGATGGAGGTGATGATGACCTTAGTTTAAAGGGGTCCCATTCAAGCTGACCTGCTGGGGATCCCCATCTGTGTAGGGCAGCTTGGTTGCAACGTGAAACATGACTTCTCTACCGTGGAAGGATGTGAACACGGTGTGACTTCCTGTCTGGTCGTGGGACACATCCAGACCTCCTCGGAATCTGGGGAGAGGTGAGAAGATCGTCAGTCGACTGGTCTGACACCTTGTATGTGTCATCACCTCGTAAGAGAGAACTCTAATTTACCCAGTGAATCCCTGGAGTTTTACTGTCTCTCCCAAGACTGAGATGAAGTCTTGAAACTCTTCACTTTCCTCATTGTTACTGAGTATGTCCTGCTCTGTGAGCTGTAATGTAGAGAGAGAGAGAGAGAGAGAGAGAGAGAGAGAGAGAGAGAGAGAGAGAGAGAGAGAGAGAGAGAGAGAGAGAGAGAGAGAGAGAGAGCAAGAGATAGAGCGATATAGAAGTGAGAGAGAGAGAGAAGTGAGAGAAAGAGAGAGTCTGGTAAGTAATATGTAGCCTGGAAGAGGTGTAAATGGCAGTTATTTTACTCCCCACCACCATTCCCCTGTGTAGTAGCTGCTAACCTGACCCTCCTTCTGATGCAAGATGCCAAATTTGAAATTAGGAGACACCCGGTGTTCATCAAATGCTGTTATGAGCTCTGGAGCCTGGCCCACAGAGATAAAGAGGGATGAAAAGGAAAAGAGAGACACGGTAAGAGAGGAAGACGATCCGTAAAAAAGAAAAACGATATTCTGAGCGACATAAGAAGAATCTAAAAGAATCAGAGAAGAAGTACCTTGAGATAGCTAACCACCTCAAATCTGGGTACAGCCACATTCTCACACAGCATCTGTAAAATATGAAAGCAAAATACTGTGAACATATATGGTCGGTTGTTTATAGTTTATAGTGCTTGAAGTCAGGAGTATTAAGCATACCCTGGCCAGCTCCACAGCAGAGGGGATGTTTGAGAAGAGAGAGACAGAAAAAACTCCATGCAAAGAGCATTCCTTCATTCTGTGTCGGACAGTCAGAGCAGAAATCAGTTGGTTACGATGTGTTACATAGAGCTCATGCCGTATTAATTGAATGTAATGTAGTCAAAGTCGACCTCAGTATGACTCTTAGTCGTTTCTGCTCTTCTTCCAAACACACAGAGAGAACCAGGGGCCCTAGGGAGGGGTCCAGCGCCGTGAACGAGTGATGGTACTGACGGAGGACAGGAAGAATACGTTTAAAAAGAACAGAGAGAGAAGATTTTCACGGGGGAATTGCCCATCGGTTAAGCAGATTCACTAGTTGTCAGAGTTGAAATGTAAGAAATGAATTCAAAGTGATGAAGACCAGACATGCGGTGCAAACACTGAACTGACTCGTGATCGAAAGAGATCGTTGTATATTTTTGCCTCGCTGTCTCTCTCCATGATGTCATAGGAGTCTGTGTCCAGGCCGTGATGTGAGCATGTGGGGCTCATGTCAGCAAATTTCTCCAGGGGGGGGTCGATCCAATAACCCCCTATTTTTGGAGGCAGGATAAGAGGCAGGTCACCGCCGATCTTTAAAAGATGAGACTTAGACAGAGGTGAGAAGATGTAAAGGTTAATTTAGTTTAGTACAGATATATACAGTTTATGTACCCTTAGTGTTTATGTACCCTTAGTATAGATAGTCCACATATTTACATTTTAGGTCCCTATATCCGCCTTTCATGGCGAATAAATCCCATTCTGATATTCCTACACATTTATGTTTGTATTATTATTTATTTTTTATTACATTAGTAATTTAGTACCTTCCTACACAGTATATTCTTACACGTCTGAGTATATTGTTAAATGAAAGCCATGTTTAACATTGAAACAAAGTTAAACGATGACACCAACCTTTTTTTCTTTGTCATGCTGGTATTATTACCGTTGGAATGGACGAAAGTGTTTTGGGCAACACACTCTCACTGTATGAAACAGTTTTGCTAACAACAAACCTACCTTCAAAGGCAAAGGGAACTCACACCGCTGTTCATCCAGTCTGCTACCCTGAAGGAAAAGATGGACATGAATGAACACAGATGCATCCTAACCTTACTTTCCCAAACCATTGAGGGGGGCAGTGTTCTGTACCAACCTGTAGCTTTTCAATGATCTCAAACAGTTCTGTCACCTGCATCAATGAACACAGAGCCGAGTAGACAGACAGAGAGGCCAACAAGAGTGAGACAAAAAAGAAGAGGGAAATAAGAATTAGGACGAAAAGAGGAACAGGACACACATTGACGCATGCTAAGTGCACTCTTACTGTGAAGACAGAATTATATATATGGTATCATTGTCTTCTTAGGAAAAGGTATGATTCAACAATCTATGTCATTAACACTGTTCATAGAAATGTGAAAGTGTG
Source organism: Thaleichthys pacificus (assembly GCA_023658055.1). Lineage (NCBI taxonomy): Eukaryota > Metazoa > Chordata > Actinopteri > Osmeriformes > Osmeridae > Thaleichthys > Thaleichthys pacificus. The sequence goes on along the minus strand of CM042871.1, from coordinate 18,924,801 downwards.
TCATGATGATATGATTGTTTGCATGTTAGGCTGCGATGGTGTGTGTTTTTACCCTTTGGTTGCTGTTAGCTGGAAGGAAAGGTTTGCTCTCACTGGAAGGAGAATCCAGAGAATCCAGAATGCTGGGTTGTAAAGTTTCCTGTCTGCTGTAGCAGGTGCATTGACAGACGAAAGCAATACAATTCATAATGTTATAACAGCGTCCCCCATATACCTTGAAGGCAGAACTGGTTTGATATGAAAACACACCAGCACAGATGAAGATAAATACAGGTGATTGAAGAATTACTGACCGTGTTTCATCCCCGCATATGCATCTGTCCTCACTGTCAACAGGGGACTGGGAACTGGTCAGAGCAGACAATACATGGTGTGACAGAGAAACAGATTACACATGATGAATACTACTTTCAATATTTAAGAAATGAATCCGCGAAACCATGTGTGTGTATGTGTGTGCTGTAAGACCATGGTCTCCACAAAAAACGGGCCAACCAGTGACTATATGGCAGTGTTTTACTCACCCTCCATATGCCCCAAAAGTTGAACTTCTCTTCCTGTGGAAGAACTTCTCGTTTCTCCTCTCTCCTTCCATTGCTCTGGGTGTTTATTTGCGAGTGCCAGTTTGCTACGGCGTCAATTAGAGCTTGCTAAGGGGTGAATTAATTCACTCTTTCACTCTATCTCCCTCTCCCTCTCTCCTTCTCCTCCTCTCTGCCCCCTGCCTCTCCCTCATTTAATCTCTCTCTGCTTCCTTCTATCCTGCTGTCAGCTAAACAGGCAGTATTAACCCTCTCTGGGCCACAGGAACACCAGTACAGAAGATTAACTGCCACAACCCCTGATAGACGTACGAGACAGGCACAGTGAGGCCGGACTTCATCGATTGCCATGCTCTAATAAACACATGTGGCGGTCTCACTGACTGGTAGAGTGTAAAGATAGACGTGGGAAATAAATAAAGAAATGCATGAGAGATTTTCTCTCAGACCTGTTACCCTTTGAGTCAGTAAGAATCATCAATTATTGACAGCACACACAGAGAGAGAGGAGCAAGACAGCAGGAGTGTGGAGGAGGGGTAGAAATGGGGAATTGTGTGTGTGTGTGTGTGTGTGTAGAGGGTGGAGAATACATGTTGCATATATGTACAATGTTTCATCTATTAGACGAAAATACATGTATCATATTAACTAGTAGTTCAGTGCTTTAACTCTAAAACAGATTAAAGATAAAGTCCGTTGGGAATATATACAAAAGACACACACTGCTATAAAGGGGAGTTTCATATATTTTCTCGACTTTTTGAATTAACCCTACCGCATTTCCTTCCAATAACAAGCTATCCTCTCAAAAGCGATAAACCATTAGACCACAAACAACGTCGATCATACAGACCTCTTATCAATTGGCTAATTACTGACTGTAAACAGAGATTTGAATTCAAAATAATTTTCCTTTTCAATGTCTAAACACGACCTTCACGCAACTAGTAAGAGATTAGCTGCTTGAAACGTCACTCCTGTATTCTCTGATCTCATTGGCCGAATCACTAAAGAGTGCCACTCATCCACACCCACAACAAAGCTTTGCATGGACGCGCGGAAGTGTAACCGAACGGTGTTATTAATTTTGTAGCTAGCACGGTTACTAACGATGCATAGCTAGTTCTCCTTAAAGCTAGTTTTTAGCAAGTCTGATGCAGAGAAGTGCAAGCAAGTCTTTCTTGAAAGTAGCTAAGTTGTTTTTTTCTTGCGGCAAGGAGATCGGTCAGACGTTAGCATCAACGTAGCTAGCTTAAGATCGCTAATTAGCCAGCTAGTACTGACCGCAAAACTACTACGGTAGTTACCGTAGGCTGGTTGCTTGCAGTAAAACTTTTGATACACATTAGGTTGTGTAATGTTGAGCGATTCAATGTAGCTAACTGTATTAGACGAATATCTGGCGATGAGCTAGTTATATCATAGCTGTAGCTATCCTCTCATCTCGACATGTGTGTTTGAACTGCTTTACACTAACCGATACTCGAGAACTTGACACTGACTGCTAAATAGCCAACAACTACCTGCGCCGTGACGGCAAAAAAAAGAGCTATTAGCGCTAAAGCAGTTAGCATTTAAGGATAACTTTTCAACTTCAAAAGGCTCGTTCAACATCCATTCTGTTGTCAAGTCAGACTACTTCAAGGTAAGAAGACCGATTGACGGCGATAAGCGGTTGTCTGACAATTTAATGCATTAAATAATCAGGGAATGATTTACACACATTTTTTATTACGTACTTTGTCACAGAGCACAATGTTGGGAGGCATGCAGGAACGGGATAAGAAGGCGCTTCGGAAGCGCTCAGTTATTCTCAGTAAAGAGATGGTGGTGGACGAGTTGCTCGTTCAGTCACTGACAGCAGACGAGATCCTTACTGACAGCATGGCAGAGAGTATCTTGGTATGTTTCCAAACTATGTTATCTTGATCCAGGCAAATAACACGATTCTTCTTTGACGAAGAATTCTCTTCGTTGCGTCGCATTGTTTCTTAACGGCCTTTCTCCTATGCTAGGTGGAGAAAACATCTCAGAAGCGAAGCTATCGTCTGCTTTCTCTCCTGCCCAAACGAGGACCGCGTGCCTTCAGCAGCTTCTGCGCTGCCCTGAAGGACACGGAACAGCATCACTTGTCCGCCCTTCTCACCGAGTACTCAGAGAGCGACAGCAGGGAGGCTGACACGAAGGTAATGCCCCCACTGACCACACCACACAGTCATGCTATCCTACACCTGCCCTTCCAGCGCCTTCCTCAGGCTGCGCTTGGCTCTTCCAGGGCCCTCAGGCAGAGACAGAGATAGAGACAGTGACAAGCAGCGAGACACAGCAAGAGAGCGAGTGTTGTCTGGTCACGCAAACCCCAGAGAGGCCGAGAGACACTGAGAGAGATGTGGACAGTGAGAGAGAGGTGAGCACCTCACCCGAGCCTGCCGCTGCTTCCAGACACTGTTGATAGACGGGGAGCGGGGAGGACCACACACACCCTCTCTCACCTCTGACTCTGTGTGCTGTGCAGGTTCAGAGCTCTCAGACGCTAGAGCGACACAGAGAGGAGGACTGTGAGGTGGGCAGTGCTGGAACAACCCCAGCACAAGCCTTCTGCGGCAGCCCTGAGTGTCCAGAGAGAGAGACACTCACAGACAGTGAGGAGAGAGAGACACTCACAGACAGTGAGGAGAGAGAGACACTCACAGACAGTGAGGAGAGAGACACACTCACAGACAGTGAGGAGAGAGAGACACTCACAGACAGTGAGGAGAGAGAGACTGTCACGGACAATGAGGAGAGAGAGACTGTCACGGACAATGAGGAGAGAGAGACTGTCACGGACAATGTGGAGAGAGAGACTATCACGGACAGTGAGGAGAGAGAGACACTCACGGACAGTGAGGAGAGGGGCAGGAAGGGACAGGGGAGAAAGAGAGGGAGGAGAGAGGAGAGGGAGGTGAGTCACCTGCCACACCTGGCTTTAGATCAGGTACACAAACACACAGACACACAGACGAGATGCAGACTGTCTAGTTATGCTTTTTGTTGTTGTTCTGTTCACACCTCACATCCACAACAAGTGGTTCTTGAATAAATCCAAACTTTATTGTTCAGTTGTTATGTTACAAGTCATGCATTGGTTACGATTCACTTTGCATTTGTGCCAAATTGAGTTTCCTCAGATTGTAGTAATAGGGTTTAGTAATAATGTCTTTTATTCATGTTTTTCCCCCTTAGAGGTTGCTGGATTCTCCCTTCCCGCTTTCTACTCAGGAAGGAGTGTTTGCAGCCAAGAGACCAAGGACACATGGTATGTTCAGCTGCAATCTGGGTTACATTCACCATCACACAAGTTTGCTTCATAATATTTGTCAGTCTCCATGACGACATGGGAAGCTGTTAGGACGAGGGAGTGTCTGTGGTCGTCCAATGGGAGGAGAGAAATGGGATTGGATTCATGCGTTCTATGTGTTGTGTTTGTGAATTCCACTTTTGGGAGGCTGTCAGATGGCTGAGCGGTGAGGGAGTCGGGCTAGTAATCTGAAGGTTGCCAGTTCGATTCCCAGCCATGCCAAATGACGTTGTGTCCTTGAGCAAGGCACTTCACCCTACTTGCTTCGGGGGGAATGTCCCTGTACTTACTGTAAGTCGCTCTGGATAAGAGCGTCTGCTAAATGACTAAATGTAAATGTAAGACATCTTGAAGAAGTATTGGAGTTTGTGTTAAGTTAATGTTATCCGAGTTTAAGTAAAAGGAGTTTGTGTGAAACTGTTCTGTTTATCTGACCTTATCAGCGTGGGAAGTGAGCTAGCTAGCTTTGGTGCACAGTTGGCCACCTTCAGACACACCCTGGTGACTCATTCACTAATGTTTTCCCACTACCTGCTAACAATACACAATGGACATTGCATCAAAGGCTAAAACGTTGCTAAGATCTGTAGGGATCTTGAATGAGGCCCAGGGCTTCTACCTGTTCTGGAATGTTTTCAGATGTTCCCACATAGAGTTATGAACATCATGTCGTGTGGAACTGCAATTTCCCCACTGTGGGACAGATGAAGGATGATCTTATCCTAACGTAGGTGTAACAGCCTCTCACTGTGTGTAACAGCCTCTCACTGTGTGTAACAGCCTCTCACTGTGTGTAACAGCCTCTCACTGTGTGTAACAGCCTCTCACTGTATGTAACAGCCTCTCGCTGTGTGTAACAGCCTCTCGCGGTGTGTAACAGCCTCTCACGGTGTGTTCCCAGAGTCTGTGGAGATGTGTCTGGACGCAGACAGCCCCATCACCACCCCGGTTCTCCCCTGCACTCCAGACTTCTACCTCTCTCACTACCAGCAGGTACAGAACCTATTTTTAACCGTGACCATCTGCCTGTGTTACCTGATGTCAGGGACAGTGATCTCCACGACACACAGTCCCAACATCACACAGAGTCACACCCCCTTCTGCACGGCTTGTTTCGACTGCCTGGGCAGCACCAGATGGTGCAGCTAGACTCCGGCCCAGCAGTAGGTGATTGGTTTGTTTGTAGACGCCGATTACAGCGTCCCCACAAAAAGATACATCCAGCTCTCTCCCTAGGGTGGAGCGTGACTTCCCCGTACTGCTCCTCTGAGACAGAGACCGACAGGCACAGGGGGGCTCTAGGGGTCTGTACAGCCGTGTGTGTCAGGAGGATGTGTGTGTGTGTGTGTGACAGGCAGTGCGTGTGTGAGTTCCCCCCTCCACACATGCCGTGTGTGTCAGGTGTGTGTGTGTGTGTGTGACAGGCAGTGCGTGTGTGAGTTCCCCCCTCCACACATGCCGTGTGTGTCAGGTGGGTGTGTGTGTGTGTGTGTGTGTGACAGGCAGTGCGTGTGTGAGTTCCCCCCTCCACACATGCCGTGTGTGTCAGGTGTGTGTGTGTGTGTGACAGTAGGCTGTAAGACCATGGTCTGGTTAGAAGTGACTCACCGTTAGGGCCGCAGGGGACTGGAGAACGCCACGACAAAAGACGGCGCAGACTAGTGAAGGTGTGAGCAGATGCCTGTCTCCTGGTAACCACTGTCCCCCCTCCCCCTCTCTATCTCTCTCTCTTCTCCCCCTCCCCCCCCCCCACCCTTCTTTCACTGTCTCCTCCCTGTCCTTCTCCCTCCATCCTCCCGTACCCCGTGTCCAGTCCTACCCCATGGTCTCCTCCAGGCGTGGCCTGGCTCTGGTCATCAGTAACACGGTGTTCGAGGCCACCGCCCCGGACCTGGAGACCCGGAAGGGGGGCGAGGTGGACGAGGAGGTGCTCCGGAAGGTGTTCACCGAGCTGGAGTACCAGGTCACTGTCCAGAGAGACCTGACCGCTCAGGTGAGGTGCACACACACACACACCAGAGACCTGACCGCTCAGGTGAGGTGCACACACACACACACACACACACACACGCACACACCAGCATGTTCACCTTACTTGGATTATGGTATTAGGATCCATAGGAAGTGACACAAAGCTGTGGATCTGTGTCACTGATTTTTCTCCCGCCCGCCCCCTCCTCCCCATTTCTCTCTCCATCCCCATGTCTGTCTCTGTCTCTCTCTGTGTGTCTGTCTCTGCCTGTACTCTCCATCCCCATGTCTGTCTCTGTCTCCCTCTGTGTGTCTCCCTCTGTGTGTCTGTCTCTGCCTGTCTCCCTCTGCCTGTCTCCCTCTGCCTGTCTCCCTCTGCCTGTCTCCCTCTGCCTGTCTCCCTCTGTGTGTCTCCCTCTGCCTGTCTCCCTCTGCCTGTCTCCCTCTGCCTGTCTCCCTCTGCCTGTCTGTCTCTGCCTGTCTCCCTCTGTGTGTCTCCCTCTGCCTGTCTGTCTCTGCCTGTCTCCCTCTGCCTGTCTCCCTCTGTGTGTCTGTCTCTGTGTGTCTGTCTCTGCCTGTCTCCCTCTGCCTGTCTCCCTCTGTGTGTCTGTCTCTGTGTGTCTGTCTCTGCCTGTCTCCCTCTGTGTGCCTGTCTCCCTCTGCCTGTCTCCCTCTGCCTGTCTCCCTCTGCCTGTCTCCCTCTGCCTGTAGGACATGAGGATGTGCATCGAGGCGTTCCGCCGGCAGCAGGACCATGGGAACATGGACAGCAGTGTCCTGTGTCTGCTGTCCCACGGTGTGGAGGGAGCGGTTTATGGCACCGACGGAAAGCTGCTGCCGGTGAGAGAGTGTGTGTGTGTGTGTGTGGGTTTTGAAGTTGTCAGATAAGAAAATCACCATGTTCAGCAAAGAGTGGAATGACAGCTATTCAAATATGTTCTCTCTCTCCCTCTCCCTCTCTCTCAGTTGGACTGGGTGTTTGAGGCCTTTGATAACGCCCACTGCCCTCTGCTGCAGAACAAGCCCAAGATGTTCTTCATCCAGGCATGTAGAGGAGGTGAGCGTCCCAGACTCTCCTGCATGCGTCTCTTCCAGCTCTCTTTAGTTCAGCTCTCTCTCTCTTCTCCTGTCCTCCTCAGCCTCTCTCTTCCTCTCCCTGTTTAGTAATGATCTTTCTCCTGGTGTCCTCCCCGTCTCCCCCCCCCCCCTCTCTGTCTTTCTCTCTCTCTCTCTCCCCCCCCCCTCTCTGTCTCTCTCTGTCTCTTATCAGAGGAGATGGACTGTGGCGTGGAGCAGTTGGACGGGCCGGGCAGGACCTCGTCCCCCGGCTGTGAACAGAGGGACGCGGGGAGGGAGGGAGAGGGGGATGGAGACGGCAGGCGGAGGCAGGAGAGGGGGAGGCTGAGGGTCAAACTGCCCCAGCGCTCCGACATGATCTGCGGCTACGCCTCCCTCAAAGGTGAGAGAGAGAGAGAGAGAGAGAGAGAGAGAGAGTGGGTGTGTGAGAGGGGGAGATGGAGAGAGAGAGAGTGTGTGTGTGTGTGAGAGGGGGAGAGAGAGTGTGTGGGAGAGAGAGAGAGAGAGAGAGAGAGAGAGAGAGAGAGTGTGTGGGAGAGAGAGAGAGAGAGAGAGATAGATAGATAGATAGTGTGTGTGTGAGAGAGAGAGAGAGAGAGAGAGAGAGAGAGAGAGAGAGAGAGTGTGTGGGAGAGATAGATAGAGAGAGAGAGTGGGTGTGTGAGAGGGGGAGATGGAGAGAGAGAGTGGGTGTGTGAGAGGGGGAGATGGAGAGAGAGAGTGTGTGTGTGTGAGAGAGAGAGAGAGAGAGATAGAGTGTGTGTGAGAGAGAGATACTGATGTCTGGGTTTTCTCCTGTAGGCACGGCTGCCATGAGAAACACCAAGAGAGGCTCCTGGTTCATCCAGGAACTCAACACAGCCCTTCGACTCCGGGCCAGAGACACACACCTCTCTGACATCATGGTGCAGGTACACACACACACACACACACACACACACACACACACACACACACACACACACAGTGGTCGCTGACCTCTGCTGGAGGCAGGGTGGAGCCCGTGGTTGGAGCACTTTGACACTGACGTATCAATACTCTTCCAGTGTGGACTGTAATGTGTGTGTCTGTGTGTTCCTCCCTGTGTCCCGGCCGTGTGCTTCAGGTGAACGGGCGCATCAAGGAGAGGGAGGGGCTACGCCCCCGGAACGCCCCACCATCGCTGCAAAGAGATGTCAGAGTTTACCAGCTCCCTCAGCAAAGACCTCTACCTGTTCCCTAAGTACCACCCACATTACTGACACTCTCACACACACACACACACACACACACATTCCACTCTTACTACTGCCACACACACTCGCACATTCCAACCCTTCTCAGACACACATTCCCACACAGAGGGTTTATTCATTCATATTTGCTGTGCAAATTCTCAGACGGAGACACACACACACACTCCATCTCCCCCTTCACAAACCCCAAAACACACACACACACACTCCATCTCCCCCTACACAAACCCCAAAACACACACACTCCATCTCCCGCTACACAAACCCCAAACACACACACACTCCATCTCCCCCTGCACAAACCCCAAAACACCAGCTCTTGGAAAAAAGAAAAGGAACAAGATTGAGTTGTTCTACATGATCCTGGTAATGGACATGGAGGTGATCAGCATGCAACATATACAGCCTCAGTTCCTTTCAGCAATCTTACCCACATGTGTGTCAATGCCAGTTATGGAATTATAATTCTGTGAAATGTTCTTTTTAATCACCGGAAGCTACATTTCACCTTTTAATTCTTACCAAATTTCTTTGAAAGGTTTATACATGCATCTATTTTTATCTTTTTTTAATTGTACTTTATTTTTTTATCTTGCCTTGTGGAATGCCTATTTTACATGAATTCTAAAGACCATCCTCTGTTTTTGTATATTGAAAAAAAAAAAGAATGTTTTATTGTCAAATGCTTAGAAAGAGCACTACCGCATTCCTTGTCTTACCTGCCTTCCACAGCCAGGGGGCAGTGTGGGGGCAGTGTGTACTATGATTTGTTAATGCAGCTGTAGAGAAAAACAAGACTTGAGCACCTCGTCCTAGACAACCCTCGGACGACCGCTGCCACAGGATAGGCTGCCTCGGCTGTCAGCTGCGACAGGATAGTTTAGCGGTCCAATGGGAGAGAACCACTTGTTCCAAGGACACTTCATCAGAACATGTTTTGGCGTTAGAACTCTTCTGTCCTTACGGTTACAGAACCGGTTACCTCCGGTGTTGGGGACGACCCCCCCTCCCCCCCCCCTCCTCCCAGGGGGTGCCGCCTGATGCATGTGGTGCGAGTGCAAGGGGTCACCAACCTATGAACTATGACCTTTACACCAACTCGACACCTAATATGACTGCCCCTGTGGTGACCCCTCCCACATCCCTCATCCGCAGCGACACTTCTGTCTGCGTGACTGTAAGGGGTTCACCTGGCTATATTTACATGGCTTCGCCGGCCACATAGCAATATTGTAATACAGTACATATATTGATGTCGAAAGCTATTTTGTTCACGTCTTCCTATAGTATATGAAACAGCTTTTATATGCAAGTTGCAGTCTGGACCTGTGCCATTGAGAACCAGGAGTAACTCAAGATGTTTATGTACAGTGAACCGTGTTTGGTGCGCAGAAGTATCACCTCGCAAGTGTACAAGCAATATCGACGTTTCTCTGAACCCTTCAGACAAGCATGTGTTCGTACAACAGTGTTGTAGACAAGAGTGGATACTATTGGAGCAGTATTGATTGACGTGTCACCCATCCAATCACAGCAAGAGAAAGGGGTGGTTGTTGTTCTCGAATCTCGATCGACGTTTCCCTTATGCACATACCTGGGGTCAGCCTTCCTTCTTCAGACCTCAGCCCTCATCCTTTAAAGGAACAACGCACAACTGATCAGAGATCAGCTCTGCCGAGGGCGTCGTCTTTACTGCCTAGCTGTGAGGGGGGGGGAGGGACCTAACGTGTTGTCAATAACAATGACTGCCAAAATGTTCAACACAATAAATGTTGGTTTCTTTCTTTTTTTATACTGAAATTGAATGTATTGTATCATTTTTATGATGTCTTTTTTTATTATTATTATTGAGAGGTAGAGACAATTTGTATGTGAAAGTATTTCCCATGTACACTACACATGATATACGTGACTACATCTTGGACCATGTTGCCGTGTGTGTGTGTCTGTGTACGTCCTGTCCTCCCAGTATGCTGGTATAGTATATCTGGGATTCCGCTAGCCTCAGGGCTATCCAAGCTACGACTGGGCCACATGCAGCCCTTGCAGACAGGCCACCAACTCTGATAACGTTCGCCGTGTGTTACATCAAGCCCAAGCCAGCTGTCGATAATCATTCTACTCACACACAGTTACCCTCTCTCTACACACACACACACACACGCGCACTCTCCCCGTCGCTTGGAGTGACACATTTCTCGCTGGTCTGCCACGAGAGATTAGGCTGTTATGCGGTGTTGTGTGAACCATAAAGCAGGGCAGGGTTAGAGGGATTGGCCCCAGCTGGCTCTGGGTGGTCGGCGTGTTGCCGTCTGTCTTATCAGAGGGAAACCAGGGGAAGGTTCTACTGCTAGTCCACGCTAAGATCCTTCCCGCCAACCCAGGGGGGCCACATCAACAGTCTCAAGCCTCTCTAATGTGGAGCTTTGACTGAGGGTTTTATTAGGAGGTAATGGAGAGAAGTGAGGCTGTGTGGGTGCGAGGATCCCTCTCCCCCCCCCCCCCCCCCCCCCCCCCCTCTAGACTCACTCAGCCTCCTCTCGTGGTCCCCGGAGAGGCCGTGAGAGGAGGCCTCGCCGTCCGCACCTGCAGATCGGAGAGAGGCTGGATGGGACTCAGCAGCAGGGAGAGTGACCAGCTCACCCCCGTCCCCCCCGAGGGGCTTCCACGAGAGCCTCGGCATGCCGGGAGCCTCTTTACCCCGTGAAGGGTGAGATGTTTGGACAGGACTGATGCCCGGGGGCATGTGAGAGGGTTTTGGTGGGGACAGAGTTGCGTCATTGGCCGATGAGGTGAGACCTGTCAGGCTGGTGTCATGTGCACCTCCCTCCTCACGTTGCAGGGGCTACCCTGTGGGGGGGCGGGGGGGGGGGGGGGGTGGGGTGGCACCTGCCCCGTCGCACATTCACCCCTGTCTAAACAAGAACACCCCATCCTAAAACACGAGTGAATCGGCCCGCTACGTCTCCCGGGTGCTGCTAAGGGCAACGGGGTCTGTGTGTGTGTGTTTGTGTGTGTCATTAACGTGAGCCCTGGCGTGTGTGATTGGGGCGGGGGGGGTTGCCTGACACGGGGGGGCCTGTGTGTTATGAGGTGTCTGCAGTTCTAATAAAGGAAAGAGCAGAGACCGTCTCAGCCTCATCATATCACTGGAGTGTCCGGCCGTCCGTCCAGAACCGTCTGGCTGTCCGACTGGATCTCCATGGGTCAGCTTCTGGATCATCTGGAGTAGATCACTTCTAAAGACGCTTCTATCTCCGTGCCCTCAACCGCTTTTCTTTCTATTTTTTTTTTTCTTCTTTTTTTTGTTGTTGTTGAAAATGTGTGTTTTTGCTTTGGTGTGCGTGTTTGCTTTGAAAGAGCAGATGTGTGTGTGAGAGTGTGCAGAGCGGGGTTGCTCACCCGGGTTGAAATGCTGAAGCGTCCAACGGGGTTATTTTTGGGTCAGTGACAGCGAGTCAATGGCTGCAGATGCGTCGCAAAGGAAGGCTCTGAGATACCAGCAGACCCTGGTAGGTCTCTATATGTCACTCCGTCTGCTGCCTGCCTGCCTGCCTGCCTGCCTGTCTGTCTAGCTGCCTGTCTGCCTGCCTGCCTGCCTGCCTGCCTGCCTGCCTGTCTGTCTGTCTGTCTGCCTGTCTGCCTGTCTGTCTGCCTGCTTGCCTGCTTGCCTGCTTGCCTGCCTGCCTGTCTGCCTGTCTGTCTGTCTGTCTGTCTGTCTGCCTGTCTGTGTCTATAAGGCTGATACCAACAGACCCTGGTAGGTTTCTCTGTAACACTGTGTCCAATTACCTGTTGCCGTAGCTCCTTCCAAACGCACCTCTCTTTTTCATGTCTCTCGTTCCTCTGAAGCCCTTTCGTTTCTATCTTTCACATCTCGTCTGTCCATTTGTGTCTGTCGTCGGTCAGTCCCTCTCCGTCTTTCCACCATTGAGTTTATCTGTTCATCTCTCATTGACGTGTCTCATATGAACATGTCCCTCCTGTTCTCATCTAGCTGCCTCTCTGTGATCCCCGTGTTGTGCTGTGTGTGTGTGTGTGTTGTCCTGGGTGATTGTTGTCTGATTAGACGATAATAGTGTTTAATGACTTCTTGGAAGTCTGTGTTGTGGTTGCTGGGCCTTGTAGTGGATAACAGCTGCCCAACCAGGGACGCTCCCCTGAGCGTCCCACGTCCGGGCACCTCGTCATCCTCCCTCTTCATCCTCCCTCTTCATCCTCCCTCTCTGCTCTTCACTATCATCTTTGCGACCCTCCGGTTGTCCTGATTCATCGGTGACTCCTCTTCCTGTGAGTCCAGGTTTACCAGATGGAGGTCTTGTAAAGCGACTGCTGTTTTCATGTATGTCGGGGTAAAAATACTTGGTCCTGTACTCTGGAAACCTGAGTGCCAAGGTTCCATGTATTTATACAACATCAGCCCTCTCACGAGGAAGTCATGGGTCACTCGATCTCCTTATGGTAAACCCAACTGCATTTATATAGAGCTTTTCTACCTCAGCGGCACTCAAAGCGCTTTAAAGGTTTTGCCTCTGCGGCGTGGCAGAGCGGCCATGTTCAGTGCTCTGAGCATGCCCGCTGAGCATGCTCAGTGCTGGCCTGCCCATCAGGAGCAACTTGTGGTTGGGAGTCTTGCCCTTCCATGGCCAGGAAGAGTCAGGGATCGAACCACCAACCTTGCGATTCGTGTTTGACCCTCTCGACCCCCTGAACCACAGCCCGCCTCAATCAGCTCAAACACCTGGGATTTCATGATGTCATCGTGTATTTCCCCATCCACCTGTTTAGCTGTTGATCTAGAATGACTTCCATAGATTGGAATGAAGTTGCATACTGCATGTTGCACAGTGATAGAGGGAAGATGGGGAGGGAGGGATTGGCAAGAGTAGTCGTGACGTAGAGTGAGCGGTTAGGGAATCGGACTAGTAGATCAGACAGAAGGTTGCAGGTTTGATTCCCAGCCGTGTCAATTGACGTTGTGTCCTTGGGCAAGGCACTTCACCCTACTTGCCTCGGGGGGGGGGGGGAATGTCCCTGTACTTACTGTAAGTCGCTCTGGATAAGAGCGTCTGTTAAATGACGTAATGTAAATGAAGTGTGAGTGTTGGAGCAGTGTGTGTGTGTGAGATGGTGTGGAGGGGAGGTGAGATAGTGTCAATACCGCACTTCTTCCGCTCCCTCCCTCCGTCTCAGGGAGGAGATGGATGCGTGCCCGAGGCGAGTGCCTAACCCCGGCCCCTGCCCGGCCCCCGCTGGCCCCCGCCCGGCCCCTGCCCGGCCTCCATGGAGCAGAGGTCAGATAAAAATAAGAAAATCTCAATTAGTCATACTATTTACAGACTTAATGTTTCTCCTCTGGAGTTACTCAGACATACATCTATCACACAGGTATGATAGCTATGATGGACCCTGTGTGGGTGTGTGTGTGTGTGTGTGTGTGTGTGGGGGCAGACTACACAGGGTGAAATTATCACTCACAAAAGCCTAGGGAGGGAGTGTGTGGAGAGCTGTTCATATCTGAGCGCTGTCTTTAGATTATTTATTAATCAGGACCACAACACGGCGGGTATGATTTCACTAAGTAGCATGTTTGGGTTCACAGGCCAAACCCTTTCAGATGAATCTGTGGGACCATGCTCTTGTGATTAGCACCTGTAGCCACAAGGATGTTGTGTGTCACTTCCAGGTCACACAACGGTGGTTGACCTCCGACCTGACGGAGAGGGAAGTGACCCCTAAGGATGTGCGGACCGGCTAAAACCGCATGGCGATGTAGTGTGTGCGTGGGCACTTGTGAGTTTGTGGTTGTGGACAGGAAACCCTTCAGGTAAAACTAGATCACGTCTGTCGGTTTGTCTGTCTGTCTGTCTTGCTCCATGTTAATTAAATTAATCTTTATATTGAGATAATGGAAGTGAATGTTTTTGCTCTAACATTCTACAGTAGAATGCAAGATGTGTTCCATGGATGAGGATAGGATTGATACCGAGATAAACAAAGAGAAAATGGGATGGCGGTGTTGTTGCACTGGGCAGAATTGTGTCAGTGATCGTTCGGTCTCACTGGTGCTAAATTTAACCTCGAGTAAGGTTGCACCAAAGAGGGGGGGGGGGGGGGGACTGTGGTAGTGAGAGGGGAAATTTGAGGGTCGGGAGAGGGGGGGGTGAAATAAAAGGGCAGAGGAAGGGCAAGAGACGGAGGTGAGGTTGTTTTGAGAGAGGGAGAGACAATCTCTGTTGTTCTGGAGTGTGCTTTCATTATGAACACAGATATGTCATGTAAGGGGTGCGTTGAACCGGGATGATTCAGTGAAATATGGAAATGTACTGTCAGTTAGAGCCTCTGTCATTTACCACTTACAATTACTGTCAAATACTTTGGTGCACCAAACCTTTCCTGGCCATGCACCTGTTCATATCCACGCTCTGGATAAGAGCGTCTGCTAAATGACTAAATGTAATGTAATGCTATGCTACACGTGCAGCGCTGGGAATTTACAGTCACAAAAAAGGGAACGCCTTAAACACTGAACGCACAGGAGTAAGGGTTGTCATGGCACTACTTCCTGGTATTAAATCACAGTCTCACATTCATACCATGCGAACAGTCTGCCTGCCCTTGAATGGCTGGTTCAGTTTATGGTCCTGGACTGCCTGGAGTCTCCTGGCTGACTGGCAGGCTCAGGGAATCCACCCTGCAGAATTAAAAGCTGCTGACAAGTTATTGTCAAGCCAAGTGTCTGTATTAACCTCTGGCCCTTCCTCCTGTAGTGTGTGTGTGTGTGTGTGTGTGTGTGCGTGTGTGTGTGTGTGTGTGTGTGTGTGTGTGTGTGTGTGTGTGTGGACGTGTGTGTGTGTGTGTGTGTGTGTGTGTGTGTGTACGTGTGTGTGTGTGGACGTGTGTGTGTGTGTGTGTGTGTGTGTGTGTGGACGTGTGTGTGTGTGTGTGTGTGGACGTGTGTGTGTGCCTATAGACCGAGCGTACTGTCTAACCCTCCCCTTGGTCAGGACAGGGAGCAGGCACCAGGTACAGTCTGACATCCTAAATGACAGGAACAGACAGATCTGAGAAAAGGAGGAGTATTATAACAGAAAGAGGGATATCCAGAAGAAGAGAACTGGGCCTCAGAGGAATGATGAGGGAGCGCATCAACACTTTTGAGACAGTGTTGAATGTGGACCAGATTCTGGTAAGGTCATCTTGATACGCTTGTATACGCTTGTCGATTGTATCTATCTATTGATCAACACAGGATTGATTGATTGACCCATTTGGAAGAATGCATGTCCGCCGTGTTTATAGGCATGCGTTATTAGTCTCTTGGATTTCTGCGGTTGGAGCCATGAATTGTTTCATTAATTATGGTCATTTAATATGTATTAATATTTCATATTGGGGGATTCCCACTTGTGTCAGTCTTTGGTGAGAGAGACAGATGTAACAAATGGACCGTTTATTTGGATTCTCTATCTCTCACCTCTAAAGGGTGCGAGAGGGTTTACTTTCTGACAAGATAAATGAATTGTTTGCCTTCGGTGTATGAGAAAGCAGCTTGGATGTGTGTGTGTGTGTGTGCGAGTGTGTGTGTGTGCGTGTGTCTGTGTGTGCGAGTGTGTGTGTTTGTGTGCCCTAATCTCTTTCTGTCCATCAATGACTGGGTCAAATTTGATCATTAACCTTCTGTCCTGGACAATGCCATATTGTTTGGTCTGACTGTACACCTACACACACACACAACTATACACACACAACTACACACACACAAACACACCTTCACTCTCATACACAACAACACAATTCTTTGCTGTTGCATGTTTAGGGTTAGGTACACTCACACACTTACACACACACACACACACACACACAGGAGTTGTGCACCCTGCACAAGGTTGCTCATACACATTCATGTTCACAACAGGAATTTGACGTTTCTTTTTAATTAACTCTCAAAGTCGCCATGCCCTTCCCTCTCTGTATCTGTTAGCAGTTATCACTCTATCCCAGTCTCTCTCTCTAAGAGCTCATTAGATCCCACATTCGACAGGCTGTTCTAGACCCTCTGACATCACTCCCTGACATCACTCCACTCGCAACAGTATTAAAATAACGTGTCCTAACCAGTTCCCCTTTCAGTAAAACTACCCCTACCGGCACAAACAAAGTCAAGTGTATGTCATGGTAGTCAAGGCCACTGGGCACGGACGTGCGTACCTGGACAGTGGAGGCCTTTGGACGGGGTCATTGTGTGACACTAAGGGACTCTCAGGGTCCTGCAGTGACACTGAGGGACTCTCAGGGTCCTGCAGTGACACTTTTGCAAATAGTCTGAGGGATGAAGACAGTCGAGCAAACCTCCACCTAACAAATGACACTTTCTGTTTCCCACGCTGTCCCCCGTTCTCTCCTCCTCCAACCCTCCCTCTTTCCCACTGTCTCTTTCTCTGCCCATCCTTCCCTCGCCTAATCGTGCAATCCGTTGATACGCAGGTTCTTTCTTCTTTTATGTTCATGCTGGGTCCGCCTGTCGCCTTTCCCTCATGTTGCTGTTGGTCCTCTGTTCCTCACACTTAGTGCTGGTGTCGCACTCACACTGAAGAACTTGGGATTGTCTAGGAGAATGGACCAGCAGGTAGTGTGTCCTGAGGCTGTATGTTACTTTCCAAACGTGGTACTTTTCCACAGTGTTTGAGGTCCACCGCATGCTTTGCGGTGGAAATATTGTATTTCAATATTTAATTTATTTGAGTCTGTCCCTAAAGGAAATTTAGGATGAGAAATACTGACATTGATTGTTTTAGTGAGATGGCTCATTGATGATTTTTGCTCGAGTGCTCCAGGATTCAGCTGAAAGGTTGAAATAAAGACAAGAAATAGTCATCATAGCAGACAATCCAGGGAGTTTTGCATGTTTTAGATGAACACATAACCAGGGATTGATCCCAGACAGGAATGATTAGTTTGCAAGCCATAGATTACAGTACATATTACATAACTAATGATAAGAAAACCGAAAGATACAAAAAGTGCAAGTTAAAGTTAATTCAAAGTCAAAAGATCAAATGCTGTTTCAAATCATATATAGCGTGGAACACAAAGTCTTAAAGTAAGTCATACTATTAAACCTGGGAATAACTTAATGAGGGGATGAACAGGAGCCTTGTGCAACATAATATCTGTGTTTATCGTTGGCTATCAACAGCATCTGCAGTCCCAGCATTTCCATCACACACACACACACACACACACATTACACACACACACACGCACACGCATACACACTCACACACACACACACACACACACTCACGCACACACACACTCACACACACACACACACACGCGCACGCACGCACACACACACACACACACACGCGCACAGCACGCACACACACACACACACACACACACACACACACGCACACACACACACACACTCTCTCTCTTCTGGGAAGGACAGAAGCCAGTTCAGCCAGGGTGAGAGATCGTTTCGTGGTGGAAAGTGTTGCTAAAGTCAACAGCTGGAAGTATAGGTTGTGTGTTGAGTCGGTTTGAGTCTCCTGAGAGGGTCTGATCCAGGCCGGTCTGATCCAGGCCGGTCTGATCCAGGCCGGTCTGATCCAGGCCGGTCTGATCCAGGCCGGTCTGATCCAGGCCGGTCTGATCCAGGCTGGTCTGCTGCCTGGCATGCTGACTCAGCATCCTGCACAGGGGGGGGGGGTGCTCGCTCTGGGGCCTCCTGGGGGACCATGGTTGTATGCCGGTGTACACTGTGGTGCAAGGGGTTCCTGTAGGCCGACCCAGGATCAGATTGTTGCTTTAACTTTTTTTTTACTTCACAGTGAAAAACGGGGAGGTGAATGCTGATCTCTGATCAGATGAGTGTGTGTGTGTGTGTGTAGGAAGAGGATGGTGTGGAATGTTCCCTCTTCCTGGGATCTCTTCCTCTGGTGCTTGGCTCCTCTCCAGCTCCTCTATAGAGGGAGGGGTTTTTCCGATCTCTTGTCCCGTTGACTCTATTTCTGTCCGAGAGGGTATTCAGGTTGGTGTGTATCCCTTACACATTCCCTCTCTCTACCTCGTTATCTTCTGCCTCCTCCGCCTCTCTCGCGCTCCTCACTTTTCACGTTTCCCTCGCCGGCCTGTTTCCCTCCATCTCTGCTTTGCCTGCGTTGTCATTTGAACCTCAGGGAAAAGCATGCGCCGCTTCATAAATACCCTCTGAGAGAAAATGTGGCCGATGCAAATTGCTGCTCCCTGGTCCTGCTGTGGGTTTCTGGGTAATGTAGTCTTTCCTCTGTCTCCAGCTCTCTGGGGAGTACAGGGAGCAGCTGGGCAGCTATGCCAGGAGGGAGGCCAAACAACTGATGACAGAGAGACAATGGCGGAGGCAAGCAGGAGAACGCACCCCCGCCAACCCCAGACAGGGTCATGGGCGGCGACATCAGCACCCTGTTACCATGGAGTCCTTCCTCAGTCAAACCTCTTCCATGAAGAAGCCCCGCCCTTACTCCAAATGCCAAGGTGGACAAGCACATGTGACCCACTTGACTGGAAGTTAAATAAAAAAGGCACAGTTACTTATGCTTAGCGTGCACGCGTGTGTGTTTGGGTGCTTTGTATCTGTGTGTGTGTGTGTATATCTGTGTGTGTGTGTGTATCTGTGTGTGTGTCCACAGACTGTGTGGCACGTGTCCAGAGGTACATGGTGACCAAGCTGGGGGAGGACTGGATCTTCCTGGTGCTGCTGGGCGTGACCATGGCCCTGGTGAGCTGGAGCATGGACTATGCCAGCGCCAAGAGCCTGCAAGGTACCCCATTCCCCCACACAGCCTGCAAGGTACCCATTCCCCCACACAGCCTGCAAGGTACCCCATTCCCCCACACAGCCTGCAAGGTACCCCATTCCCCCACACAGCCTGCAAGGTACCCCATTCCCCCACACAGCCTGCAAGGTACCCCATTCCCCCACACAGCCTGCAAGGTACCCCATGCCCCCACCACAGCCTGCAAGGTTACCCCATTCCCCCACACAGCCTGCAAGGTACCCCATTCCCCCAAACAGCCTGCAAGGTACCCCACACCCCCACACAGCCTGCAAGGTTACCCCACGCCCCCACGTAGCCTGCAAGGTACCCCATGCCCCCACACAGCCTGCAAGGTACCCCATGCCCCCACACAGCTCAGCTGTCCACGTGCTGTGGAACACTCGACAGACGTGCACAGATAATGACAAAGCTTGGTTCTACTGTAGGTTTGTGATTTCAATAGGTTTTAATTCTGTTTTTTTTCTCACTCCTTTTAATTCTCCATAAACCCCTACTCTTTCTTTCTTCTCTCTCTCTCTCTCTCTCTCTCTCTCTCTCTCTCTCTCTCTCTCTCAGCATACACGTGGATGCATGGGGAGTTGAGTGGTAACGTCTTGCTACAGTACCTGGCCTGGGTCACCTATCCCATGGTCCTGGTCATGTTCGCTTCTCTCTTCTGCCACCTGGTCGCCCCCCAGGCCATCGGTAAGCACCCGCATCATCATCCCCTCTCTCTCCATCTCTCCTCTCTGTGTCTCTCTCTTCACGGCTCCGCCCACACTGTGCACAGCCTCCTTGCTGTCTCTCCACCCCATTACACCTCCGTCTCTCCATCTCCATCTCTCTCTCCCCCGCCCTCTCTCTCGTTTCCTCACTTCTTCCCTCACTTCCTCCCTCCCTCCCTCTCTCTCTGCAGGCTCTGGTATCCCTGAGCTTAAGACCATACTGCGTGGGGTGGTGCTGAAGGAGTATTTGACCCTCAAGGCCTTCGTGGCCAAAGTGGTGGGGCTGACCGCTGGACTGGGCAGTGGCATGCCAGTGGGGAAGGAGGTACACCCCCTGCCTCCCCTGCCTCCCCCACCTCCCCTGCCTCCCCCACCTCCCTGCCTCCCCCACCTCCCTCACCTCCTGACCTCTCTCTCCCCATCCCTCTCGCCCCTCACAGAGTTCTCTGTCCCCACTCCATCTCTCTCCTCCCTCTCTTTCTCTCCATTTCCCACTCTCACTCACTCTTCCCTTCTCTCCCTCTCTGTCTCTCCCTCTCTCCCTCTCTCCCTCTCTCCCTCTCCCCCTCTCTCCCTCTCTCCCTCTCTCCCTCTCTCCCTCTCTGTCTCTCCCTCTCTCCCTCTCTCCCTCTATGTCTCTCTGTCTCTCCCTCTCTCCCTCTATGTCTCTCTGTCTCTCCCTCTCTCCCTCTATGTCTCTCTGTCTCTCCCTCTGTCTCTCTCTCTCTCCCTCTATGTCTCTCTGTCTCTGTCTCTCCCTCTCTCCTGGCACGCTGGATCATAAATCATCTTCTGTCACGTTTTCTCCTCCTCCTCTCGGGACTGAAACAATTTAACTGAGCCCCTCGACAAACTCCATTCATTTTCTTCTACCGGAGGCTGGCCCACTGTCAGCCAAAGCAATTATAGAATGATTCATTTGTACTAATACAATGTGCCCCAGTTAAGAATTTGTATCACAGCAAATTGCTTCTGTCGGTGCAGTTCACAGTGACTGTTTTTGTCTCTTGTTGTTGCTGACAATCTTCCTCCTTCCCATAATTCCTAGGGCCCATTTGTACACATCGCCAGCATCTGTGCGGCCGTATTGAGTCAAGTATTATCCATCTTCTCCGGAGTCTATGAGGTAAGCTGAGGCCCTGACCAAAATAAACAAAATCTCCCATAACACTCTCTCTCTCTCTCTCTCTCTCTCTCTCTCTCTTATTGTTTTAACTTGCATAGCTGGGGCTTGTGCAATTGCACTAACGTGTGTGTGGAATGTAGCTCACATCACTCTCGGTGAACCCTGTCTCCGAGGCACGAGTAGCTTACATTTTTTCTTTTCACTGGTGTTGTTTTCTTTCGCATTCTATTTCTATCTCTCTCTCTCTCTTTCTCCCTCTCTCTTTCTCTCTCTCTCTCTCTCTCCTCTCTCTCTCTCTCTCTCTCTCTCTCTCTCTCTCTCTCTCTCTCTCTCTGTGCCTCTCATGTCTTTGTATTGGCCATCCCTCTCACACCTCGCCCATGTTTGTGTCTGTCTGTATTAATAGTGTGATGGTCATGTCTGGCATGTGTATTAACAGTGACCTCCGCTCTCCCTGTCTCGATCCACCCCCTCTCTCCTCCCCCTTCCCCCCTCCTCCTCCCTCCCCGGTCTCCCATACCCCCGCCCCTCCTTCCTCCACCCCCTCCCCCACCCCTCTCTCTCTGTCCTCCCTCCTTCCTCGTTGCTGTCTCTCTCTCTCCGCACCCCCCCCCCCCCCCCCGCCCCTCCCCAGAATAGCGGACATAACCAGGACCTGCTGGTGTGTGCGTGTGCCGTGGGAGTGGCCACCTGCTTCGCTGCCCCAGTAGGAGGCAAGTCCCGCCCACCTGCCCGGCGGCGTCCAGCTGCTGAGGGCTTGGTGCTGCCTCCAGGGCCTGGTCTGGAGTCAGCTGTCGCTGCTTAAACACTCAGCTGACTCCCAGCCCCCAGGGGCAGCACAGACCTGATCCTGGATCAGTATCTAGTAGAACACCACACAAACGCTGTAGCATCCTCTGTTCTGGGTGATGTGTTTCCTGCCTTGTGAGGGCAGCTCTGATGATGTGTTTCCTGCCTTGTGAGGGCAGCTCTGATGATGTGTTTCCTGCCTTGTGAGGGCAGCTCTGATGATGTGTTTCCTGCCTTGTGAGGGCAGCTCTGATGATGTGTTTCCTGCCTTGTGAGGTTTCTACCTGCTCTGTTTGTGCTCTGTCTGATCTGCTGCTGTCTGTGGCTGGCTCTGCCTTGTGATTTTCTTTGTTTGGATTCAGCTTCTGTTTGTTTTCGCCCTCTGTCCCTCCTGTCCTCCCAATGCTGTTCCGGTGACCATTATTCATTCACTTTATTCCTTTTTCTCCTTTCTCTTCTGCACTCTCTCCCCCCCCTGCTTCCCCTTTTGGCTCTCTGCCTCCCGCCCACTTCTCTCTTCTCCTCTCCCTCCACTCCCTCACTTCCTGTTTGTCCTCTCTTGATCTTTCATTCTCTTCTATCTTGCCCTCTTGCCCCCCCCCCCACCCTTTTCCTCTCTCTTCCTTCACATGCTTCCTTCCTTTCCTCCTCTCACTCTCTCCACATGCCTGTCCTTTATTCCCCCCCCCCACCCCTCTCTCCCTCCCCCCCTGCTGTCCCTCTCTCTGTCTCTGTGTCTCTCTCTCCCCCCTCCCCCCCTGCTGTCCCTCTCTCTGTCTCTGTGTCTCTCTCCCCCCCCCCCCCTGCTGTCCCTCTCTCTGTCTCTGTGTCTCTCTCCCCCCTCCCCCCCCTCCCCCCCTGCTGCCCCTCTCTCTGTCTCTGTGTCTCTCTCCCCCCTCCCCCCTGCTGTCCCTCTCTCTGTCTCTGTGTCTCTCTCCCCCCCTGCTGTCCCTCTCTCTGTCTCTGTGTCTCTCTCCCCCCCTGCTGCCCCTCTCTCTGTCTCTGTGTCTCTCTTGTCTGTGTCAGTAGAATCCCTATGGTTACACAGACATTCTGACAGTAGGCTGTGCTGTTGGGGTGGGCTGCTGCTTTGGAACACCACTAGGAGGTACTGTTCCCCTCGTGCCTCTCACACCCACCCTACATCCACCCTACACCCACCCTACATCCACCCTACACCCACCCTACATCCACCCTACATCCACCCTACATCCATCCTACACCCACCCTACATCCACCCTACATCCACCCTACATCCACCCTACACCCACCCTACACCCACCCTACATCCACCCTACATCCACCCTACACCCACCCTACATCCACCCTACATCCACCCTACATCCACCCTACATCCATCCTACATTCACCCTACATCCACCCTACATCCACCCTACACTCACCCTACATCCACCCTACATCCACCCTACATCCACCCTACATCCACCCTACATTCACCCTACATCCACCCTACATCCACCCTACATCCACCCTACACTCACCCTACATCCACCCTACATCCACCCTACACCCACCCTACATCCACCCTACACTCACCCTACATCCACCCTACATCCACCCTACATCCACCCTACACCCACCCTACATCCACCCTACACTCACCCTACATCCACCCTACATCCACCCTACATCCACCCTACATCCACCCTACACCCACCCTACATCCACCCTACATCCACCCTACACCACCCTACACTCACCCTACATCCACCCTACATTCCACCCTACATCCACCCTACATCCACCCCACATCTCCCCCACACCTACCCCAGGTCTAGCCCACTCAGATCATTCACTTAGCTACAACCAAACCCTTTAACTTCAACCTGACCACTAGCTACATGTTCCCTCAGTCCACCTCTTACCTCCCCCCCCCCCCCCCCCCCCGCCCACACACACTCAGTCTCTCAATTTTATATCCACAAGAATCTGCCAACTCAGCCCAAATAGGAGCACCAAGAAACAAACATGTTTGGCGACGTAAAAGCAAGACTTTTCTCTCGTGCTTAAATATTGTTTTTTTTCTCCTTTCATCTTGCCCAGAGTCATGTCACTGACGAGCTCTTCTGTTTATTTTACTTGCACACTGATTATCTCTCTGTGTGGGGGGTTGTTTGTGTGCGGGTGTGTGTGTGTGCGTGCGGGTGTGTGTGTACTAAATGAGTACTTCTCCTGTTGTGTATAATTACACCCCAACATTGAAGTGCCTCTGGTCTCATTCTGCTTACTTAACTCAAATTTCTCTCCCCTGCTCCATCTTCCTCTCCCTCATTTTCTCTTGTTCTCTCACTCTTTTGCTGCCCTCCTTCATCCTTCACGTTTCCTTCTCTCTCTATCTCCCCCCTCTCTCTCTCCCTTCACCTCTCTCTATATTCTCCACTCTCTCCCCCTTTTATCTCTCTCTATCTCCACCCTCTCTCTACCCCCTCTCTCTCTTTACCTCTCTCTATCTCAACCCTCTCTCTCCCCCTTCACCTCTCTCTCCCCCCTCTCTCTCTCCCTTTACCTCTCTCTCTATCCCCCTCTCTCTCTCTCTCTCTCTCTCTCTCTCTCTCTCTCTCTCTCTCTCTACAGGGGTGTTGTTCAGTATTGAGGTCACGTCTACCTACTTTGCAGTGAGGAATTACTGGAGAGGCTACTTTGCTGCCACGTTCAGTGCCTTCATATTCAGGGTGCTCTCTGTGTGGAACACTGACGCTGGTGAGGCCCAGGAACCAGCTACACACGCACACACACACACCACACACACACATACACACACACACACACACCTACACACACACCACACACACACACACACACACCTACACACACACACACCACACACACACACCTACACACACACACACACACGGGTGTCTTTTCTGCTTTCACGAATCAGTGTGTCCAATCATGTACTGCCACGGAATGTGGTCTCGTAGGAGTTGGTTGACATAAAATCGTTGTTTTTACTTTGCAGCATGTTGTGCTTTATGTTGTAGTCACCATCACGGCTCTCTTCAAAACCAACTTCCGAATGGACTTCCCCTTTGACTTGCAGGAGCTTCCTGCGTTTGCAATTATTGGGTGAGATAACAGCACTCTGGGTGTTTACATGTGTGTGTGTGTGTGTGTGTGTTTACGTGTGTGTGTGTGATTCTCTCTCAACCTCTCTCTCCTTTCAGGATCTCATGCGGGTTCCTGGGGGCGTTCTTTGTGTACCTGAACCGACAGGTGGTCCTGGTCATGAGACGGCAGACCGCACTCACACGCTTCCTAACCAAGCAGTGAGATAACACACACACACCTTGCCCTATCCCCTCCCCCACACACACACTCCACCCCCCAACACACACACACCTTGCCCTATCCCCTCCCCCACCCCCCAACACACACACACCTTGCCCTATCCCCTCCCCCACCCCCCAACACACACACACCTTGCCCTATCCCCTCCCCCACACACTCCACACTCCACCCTCCAACACACACACACCTTGCCCTATCCCTCCCCCACCCTCCAACACACACACACCTTGCCCTATCCCACACACTCCACCCCCCAACACACACACACCTTGCCCTATCCCACACACTCCACCCCCCAACACACACACACCTTGCCCTATCCCACCCACACACTCCACCCTCCAACACACACACATCTTGCCCTATCCCCCCCCACACACACACTCCACCCTGCAACACTTAACAGCCTTCCTGCCAGCCTTTTATTCAATAGGGACATTCACTTATCTGAATACCCGACCAGTCAGGCTACATTACTCTCCAGCATGAGGGAAGAGAGAGAGCTGCATGTGGTCTGTTGTCATTGTTCCACCCTAGCAGTCAGAATCCAACTCATTCAACTCCATTACTGGCCTCAATTACTTGTGATGTCGCTACAAAGTGGGTTTGTAAGAGCGGGCTGTGTGTGTTCCTGTTAATGCTCTTCCAATTGTGTTTGTGTGGTGTGTGTGTTTGGTGTGTGTGCGTGTGTGTGTGTGTCGTTCCAGCCGTTTGATTTACCCAGGGGCAGTTACACTGATCATCGCCACCATCACGTTTCCTCCAGGGTTCGGACAGTTCATGGCTGGAGAGGTCAGTGGTGGTTATTACTTCAGCTGTTGTCGTTCACTGATATTATGAGAAGAAGTCTGCCTCAATGGCCACGTTTGGCGCTTTGAGAATCCTAGCTCTCATTCTCTCTCTTCTTCTTCTTCTTTTTCAGCTCATGCCCAGGGAATGTATAAACTCGCTCTTTGATAATTTCACCTGGACCAAAATCTTGGAGGCCCCCCTCCCCCCTGGTTTGGGGCGCTCCAGCGTGTGGCTCCACCCTCAAGTCAGCGTGTTCGTCATCCTCATCCTCTTCTTCATCATGAAGGTACGTCTGCCCTCTGAGCTTTCAGATCAGGGTTTTTTTGTGTGTGACCCTGACTGTTATACCAACCGACTTTCTAAATGCAAACATTCTCGTCATTTTCAAAATGTCTGTGGTGTAGTTCTGGATGTCTGCAGTTTCCACCACGATGCCCATCCCCTCGGGGGCCTTCATGCCCGTGTTCATACTAGGTAAGACATCCAGGCTGACAGGATGCCAGCACATCTGACTACATATAAAGTTTTACACTCTGGCGCCAAGCCGGTTCCTTCAGTCTTAATCGTCTTCTCCTCCAATGCTGCTGTCTCGCCTGTAGGGGCAGCATTCGGACGTCTGGTGGGCGAGATCATGGCTACTCTCTTCCCAAACGGGATCCTTTTTGACGGGATAGTCTACCGCATTCTCCCTGGTGGCTACGCCGTCATAGGTAAACCTCTCAACAATAGTAGAATCATCCCATTTACGTTCACAAAAGTTTAAGATAATATGAGAGACGAAAAAAATAAGTTCCAACTGCCCAAATTTTGAACGTTCTTTTTTGTGTGCGCAGGTGCGGCAGCCCTGACGGGGGCGGTCACCCACACGGTGTCGACGGCGGTCATCTGCTTCGAGCTCACAGGCCAGATCTCCCACATCCTGCCCATGATGGTGGCAGTGATCCTGGCCAACATGGTGGCCCAGGGCCTGCAACCGTCTCTCTACGACTCCATCATCCAGGTCAAGAAGCTGCCTTACTTGCCTGAGCTGGCCCTCGGACACATCAGGTACCGTGGACTCCATTATGGCTCAAACCAAGCAACGCACCATTTTGGCGCGCGCCATTTTGGCTCAAGCCATTTTGGCTCAAGCCACTTCCCAGTTTCTGAGTTCATCATTAACCAGCGGGTCACTTATTCGTCTCTCTCCTTCCCCAGCAAGTACAACATCTTTGTTGAGGACATCATGGTACGGAAGGTGAACTTCCTGTCCTCTCATTCGACCTACAGGGAGTTGAGCCACCTTCTAGATTCCACCTCCCTGAAGACCATCCCGTTAGTGGACTCCAAGGGTGAGACCGAGTCTCTGCCTCGTCCCGACGCCTCGCTTTGAAGCTCCGCACTAAATACCCCACCCCCTTCCTTCCTCTCTCAGAATCCATGATCCTATTGGGCTCCATCGAGAGGACCGAGCTCCAGGCCCTCTGTGATTGGTGGCTGTCGGCCGATAGGCGGGTCTTTGAGCATGGCCAGGGGTCACCGAGCACCAAGGCCAGCTGGGAGTCGTTCACCTTGGTGGACGAGGAGGGAGGCGAGCGGGGCGGAGACAAGGTGGGTGCTGGAGTCAACAGAGAGAAGCTGCTGACACACCTGTGCAGAGCTGCTCATCTTCAACACCTCGTCAGGTGGCTGAGCGGTTAGGGAATCGGGCTAGTAATCAGTATGTTGCCGGTTTGATTCCTGGCCGTGAAAATTACGTTGTGTCCTTGGGCAAGGCACTTCACCCTACTTGCCTCAGGGAGAATGTACTTACTGTAAGCCGCTCTGGATAAGAGCGTCTGCCAAATGACTAAATGTAAATCTAGTTAAAGTCTCTCTTTGTTTTGCCAGACCACTCCAGTCCAGGATGAACGCAACGGGCCCCTCAGAGCCCCCCGATCGCAGGAACTCTCCACCAATCACGCCGGTTCAGGTGGGACGGCTTCGCAGAGCTGATTCAGCCAGACTTTTCGGCGCCCTTCATTTCCTGCTAATGCTTTTTCCATATCCTGTACTCAGACAAGCGCAGGCTGCAGTCTGTGAGGAGAACTTTTCAACGCCTCTTCTCCTCTGCCTCTTCCTCCTCGGGACAGACAGACACTCAGGTACCAGCCTGGAAATAGCTGACTTTTAGCTACAGATCTAGGATCAGGGTCTCCATTCCCTACTCAGTATTTGAGCCATAGAGAGGGGAAAACAGCTAATCTTAGATCAGCCACAGGAGTGATTACATGTTGTGTCCACCAGGTGTGCGTGAACTTACATAACTGGTGTTTTGATCCGGTGTATGATGCGATACACAAAATCACGATGATTTGAAAGTGATTTCTCATCCTGTTATGGAGCCTTAGAACCACCAGGGGGCAGATGATTGACATAAATCTGTAAACCTGACAGCTCTCTCTCTCTCCTACTCCTCCCCCACTCCTCCCCCTCTCTCTCTAGGAGTCAGTGACTCCCCATACTGACACCATGTCCCAAGAGGAGGTAAAATATCGTCTTGACTGACTATCTATAACAACCCAGCCATTACATGTTTCAGTGGATAACCGTAGACAGCATGTTGTACATTTTGGTGTCAATCATTCCACATCTGCACTGTGATTGGCCAACACAGATCAAAGTCTGGGAGGAAGCAGAGCTGGACAAACCAATCGACGTGGATCAGATACGCGTAGATCCCTCCCCCTTTCAGCTGGTGGAAAGGACGTCCTTACACAAGGTGTCATACAGAAGTATTCGCACCCGTGACAACACCACCACCAACCAAACGCCAGTAACCATGCCTACTGTATGACAACAGCTGTCAAAACGCAACACCAGTAACCATGCCTACTGTATGACAACAGCTGTCAAAACGCAACACCAGTAACCATGCCTACTGTATGACAACAGCTGTCAAAACGCAACACCAGTAACCATACGTACGACACCAGCTGTGCTCGCTTGGCTGTTTCTTCAGAGGCTAAAGTGAAACTAGAAATGGTGGATGGTGTCTGGAAAGCTGACTCAAGACATAATGACATTGTTACAGGACATTGATTAGTATCATCAGTAATGGTTTTTTGTGTGTGTCTCTCTCTCTCTCTCCCTCTCTCTCCCAGACACACACTCTCTTCTCACTGCTTGGTCTCAGTAATGCCTATGTCACCAGCATTGGGAAACTGGTGGGTGTTGTGGCGTTGAATGAGGTGAGGTCACCCTCTCTCTCTCTCTCTCTCTCTCTCTCTCTCTCTCTCTCTCTCTCTCTCTGTCTGTCTCTGTCTGTATGTGTAAGCATTCCTCTGTGTCATCTGTCTGTTCCTGAACCAAGACATCACAGAGTCCTGGCGAGCTCACAGTTGTTACGTGGGCCTATGCTAGCATCGCTAACCCTCCGTGTCATGCTCGAGTCATGCTGTGATTCATGCCGTTGCAGCGTGCTTAATCAGCATCCCTCCCTCTCAGCACGTCTCTCAACCAGCAACCCAGCAGACTTGTTGATCTGCTCCCGAACCCTCAGTCTGACTAGTTCAATCTTTGTCCTCTCCTCTCGTCCTTCCCCTCCATCTTCCCCCTCTCCTCCCGTGTCCATCTCCCTCCCAGCTGCAGAAGGCCATCGAGGGCTCAACCCGGAGCGGGGTGAGGTTGCGCCCCCCGCTGGCCAGTTTCCGAGACGCCAGCAGGAAGGCGAAGAAGCACCAGCCCCCGCCGTCCACCCCCTCCTCGCCCACCCGGGAGAGGGAGCTGTGGGGCGAGGGGAGCAGGAGGGAGGCCCAGGAGGGCGGGAGGAGGGAGACCAAGGAGGAGCCGGGGAGGAAAGGAGGCTCCTCCAGTGGAGGTACGGAGTGTGGGCCCTCGCCCCAGGGAAGCGTCCGGAGCGACACCCCTGAGATAGACTCTCCTCCCCTGGAGACCTTCTCCTCCTCTGCCCCCTCCACCTCCACCTCCACTCCTGCCAGCCCTGTTTTCACTCTCTCATCCCTCCATTCTGTGCCGGAGGAGGAGAAAGAGGAGGAACGAGACAGCGAGGAGGAGTCTGACGAGCCCATTTAGGTGGATTCCGTTTTTTTTTCTCCTCTTTGACTACAGACTTCTTTTCAAAGTGCATGCTGGGAAAGGTTTCGGGGTGGGGCTTGTTGGAGACTACACTGACGCTCGGCTGTCAGGATGCAGGAAGAGCCGTTGCAGAAGAACGGTGCTTCTGGGACTTGTAGTCCTGGGAGTTGTTTTTTTATTCTTAGGGTGGCGGCCATGTTGTTTTTTCTTTGTTTTCTTCTTCTTCTTCTCTCAGTTTCTCAGGTGTATTCATTGCGTCTTTAAAACTCCAGACATTGACAGCTGTTTCTCCGCTTCTCACATTCTGTACCTGTGCCTCTGAAAGTGAATATATGTCCCTGTTCCACCACAGATTAGTACACTGTAACGTGTAGTGTAGGTACACCGTTTGTGTCACTGTCAAGAGACACATACCTCCATGGCACAATACGTGACAAAAATGAAATTAAGTTGAATACTGAAATTATATTGTTAGTCGAGATGCAACAGACAGTGATTCTTGATCACGAATCAAATGTTTACTAATGGAAAAAAACACATTTTAGTGTACAGTTCATACTGCATCTCCGATATGTTCATTCATGTCGATGCTTGTAATGTTAATTTGGGGAAATATAATAAGTACTTCAATCTGTCCACTGTCTTTTCCTTTGACGTTTTACAACCCATTGCACTACAACAAGTATCAGGTAGCAGATGAAGTCTTGTGAAAGTCAAGTCTGGTAATAACTTTCCACAACAAAGGTCAACATTGTGTTTCAGTGTCACGGTCTCATGTGAGTGTGAGTGTCTGTCCGTGTCTCTCTGAGTTTGTCTGACATTGACGCTTTCCTGACACCCGGATGCCAGATGACCTGGAAACCTTCCTAATCCTTTTTTGGTACATTTACATTTAGTCATTTAGCAGACATACAGAGTACAGGGACATTCTCCCTGAGGAGAAAGTCGGGTAAAGTGCCTTGCCCAAGGAACAACCTTCTGATTACTAGACCGATTCCCTAACCGCTCAGTTACCTGACTCCCTGTAAGACTCCCTGGTAAGACGACTGCACAGGGCTCGGCAACTGCAGAGTCACCCAGTCATCCAGGCAGACGTGGCAAGGGCGAAGGGGGTTAAAGGTTTGAGGGGGTTGAAGAGGGCAGGATAAGGCAGCTGAGCTAACCTCCACAGCATCAGGAAATGTCAACTCTGTTCTCATTCGTCAAAGATGTACACACAAACACATCAGGATTTCTTATTTGTTTTTGTTTATTTGCGCTTTCTCCATAGTTCTTTTGTTTAGGATGGGAAAGAAGGGGGAAGACAGAGGGATGATGGGGGTGGTGGAGGTTGGTTCATGCAGGAGAAAGAGAGGGGAAAGGGGTGAAAAAGAGGGAGAGAGAGGCAGAGGTTCACAGCGGAGGGAGGGAAGGAGACCATTTGGAAGAACCATCTTGTAACAGCCTTCAAACGTACATGCATAGGTATGAGTGGTACACACTGGGATTGCCAGTTACATCTCAAATGAAAACATACTCAATCCTTTCAACTGTATACAAGTGTTTTTACGTCAGGTTCTGTGCCACGCAGTTCCAAAACGATCAAACATTTAATACTAAATGTCTGATTGCCTCAAATCCACCTTTGGTCAAGTGTAAGATTTGTTTTAAAGTTGTTGTTTTTTTTTACCGGCAGTGATTCTTCCAACGAGAGCAGGCGTGTACATCAACAGACATAAAGACAGACAGACACAAATCTACAGACCAGGTACAAAGAGACAGAAAGAGGAGGAAGAGAGGAAGAAAGGTAAAAAGACCGGAAGCAGATACAGTGTCATGCCTGCAGACAAGTTGCTTAGGCAACTGAAAAATGGCAGTAGGATGATACAAAAGAAGAAATCAACTGAAAATCAGTCGGTTAACAACATCGGAGGAAAATACATTTGGCTTCTTGTTATTCGTTTATTTCATTCATTTATTTCTTAATCGTCAAAAAAAGCAATAAAAAGCCTTTGTTTGGGCAGTACCGTTAGGTGGTTTCGTGTTGGTACTATTTTCAAATAAACCCCCTGCTTATAAAACGCCATCCTGTTATTGTACAATCTATTCTACAAGGCTACTCAAGCAGGTTCACTGTAATATGCCGCAGACTGCTCTATAGTGTCATGAACCAAACGGTTCAAGAAACCAAAACAACGATACTGCCCTCCACTCAAAAGGCCAATTCCTACCTAAAAGAATAAACTTTGTACAAGCTGTCATGGTATCCCCCCCCCCCCAAAATAATTCCTAAATAAATAAATGAATATGGGTCATGGTGTGAAGGCTTCCAGCTGTGTGCTCGAGCTCCAAATCTAGCGGTTGTGGGAAGCAGCCAAGCGAAACTGACTTGAGAGTCAGCTTCTCTGTCTGAAGCGGCGGTCTTACCAAAGCTGTGCCGCCTACACACCAATGACTCATATTCTTGATTTATACCGGGAGGGGGGGGTTTCAACAGTTCCGTAGAAAAATAAACATTGTCCCAACATTGCATAAATTATCAATCACGAAATAAATTCATTCAAGTCAATAAAACTTTTTTTTTTTTTTGGATCGTAAAAGTTTGTCACACAATCATCAAAGTGGAAGGAGAAGTTCTCCGACAACAGAAAGATACCCATGACCAGTATGTGTTGTGTTACGGTTCCTCTGTGATTCATGCAGACAGTCCAGTACCTCCAATATCAGGTAGACTACACTACATTGTTAACTAGTTCTTTTCTCTTTCACACACACACACACACACACACACCCTGGCTTACTCAGCCATCCCACCCCGCATGGGTCTCGTCCTCATCGTCATGACGATGAGCAGGAAGACACTGATCGATCCAGTTCTAGTTCTACTCAGATCTAGTTCTACGCAGATCTAGTTCTACTCAGATCTAGTTCTACTCAGATCTAGTTCTACTCAGATCTAGTTCTACTCAGATCTAGTTCCACTCAGATCTAGTTCCACTCAGATCTAGTTCCACTCAGATCTAAGTCTACTCAGATCTAGTTCTACTCAGATCTAGTTCTACGCAGATCTAAGTCTACTCAGTTCTGATCCCTGATTGACTTGAATGGTGGACAAGCGACCAAGGAGTTGCTTTGACCCTCCACTGGTGGACTTCACAACCGAAATCCAACATTCCTATACATGCCTCTGGTCACACTATTTACAACGTTGACATTCCCATGTTCGTTATTACTTCTCCACTGTGTGTCATGATGAGTCAAACCCAGGTTTGACTTGGGAGCTAGAGAGAGAAAAAGAGAGATCCCCCCCCAAAGAATGTGGGATGGTGACGAGTAGAAAAATAAAGAACCGACAGTGGATTGAGAAGGAAAGAGAAAAGGTTCACATACTCACTATTTACAGGACATCTATGTGGCAATGAGACCATAGATCCTTCTGGAGACTCATGTTCTGTCTCTATGCAACTGGTTGCAATTTATATATTGCGTGTGTGTGTGTGTGTGTGCACATATACTATATTTTTTAATCCACATCCAATTTATACAGCTGTCTTCTAGACATTTGAAGGAAGTCTTTGCCTCGTCAAAACTGTCCCATGAGCAGACACCCAAACAAAAATCGGAATCCACAGAACCAAGGCCTTCGTCTAGATCTTCTAGAACGTTCCATAGTGTACTCTTCCTCCAGCCTTGAGTACATACTGGGCTTGTTACAAGAGATGAGGATCCACGTTTTCCAGTGGTGCTGTTTTGGTTCTTGGTGATGCAGGGCGCGTTCTCCGAATAGTAACTAGGGGTTTGAACATCACAGTCCAAAGGCATCGTCCGATCTTTTGGATTGCATCAGTGCAAATAGATTCTACAGCTCTCCTCTCCTCTGTCCATGTTAGCAGACAGACCCTCTCAGTCTAAACCGCTACAACTGTAGTACTATGGTTCAGTGCAAAGCCTATACGGTGCTGTATAGTACAGGTACTCCATAGTACTCTGAAGAAACATACACACAGAAGGACAGAGCAGGACTCAGACTGTGTCGCAGTACAATCCGTATCTGTGCAGTGCTGTGTGTGCAGTGCTGTGTGTGCAGTGTTGTGTGTGCAGTGTTGTGTGCAGTGTTGTGTGCAGTGCTGTGTGCAGTGTTGTGTGTGCAGTGCTGTGTGCAGTGCTGTGTGTGCAGTGCAGTGTGTGCAGTGTTGTGTGTGCAGTGCTGTGTGTGCAGTGCTGTGTGTGCAGTGCTGTGTGTGCAGTGTTGTGTGTGCAGTGTTGTGTGCAGTGCTGTGTGTGCAGTGCTGTGTGCAGTGCAGTGCTGTGTGTGCAGTGCTGTGTGTGCAGTGTTGTGTGTGCAGTGCTGTGTGTGCAGTGCTGTGTGTGCAGTGCTGTGTGTGCAGTGCTGTGTGTGCAGTGCTGTGTGTGCAGTGTTGTGTGTGCAGTGTTGTGTGCAGTGCTGTGTGTGCAGTGCTGTGTGTGCAGTGTTGTGTGTGCAGTGTTGTGTGTGCAGTGTTGTGTGCAGTGTTGTGTGTGCAGTGTTGTGTGCAGTGCTGTGTGTGCAGTGCTGTGTGTGCAGTGTTGTGTGTGCAGTGTTGTGTGCAGTGTTGTGTGTGCAGTGTTGTGTGCAGTGTTGTGTGTGCAGTGCTGTGTGCAGTGCTGTGTGTGCAGTGTTGTGTGTGCAGTGTTGTGTGTGCAGTGCTGTGTGTGCAGTGCTGTGTGTGCAGTGCTGTGTGTGCAGTGCTGTGTGTGCAGTGCTGTGTGTGCAGTGCTGTGTGTGCAGTGTTGTGTGTGCAGTGTTGTGTGCAGTGCTGTGTGTGCAGTGCTGTGTGTGCAGTGTTGTGTGTGCAGTGTTGTGTGTGCAGTGTTGTGTGCAGTGTTGTGTGTGCAGTGTTGTGTGCAGTGCTGTGTGTGCAGTGCTGTGTGTGCAGTGTTGTGTGTGCAGTGTTGTGTGCAGTGTTGTGTGTGCAGTGTTGTGTGCAGTGTTGTGTGTGCAGTGCTGTGTGCAGTGCTGTGTGTGCAGTGCTGTGTGTGCAGTGTTGTGTGTGCAGTGTTGTGTGTGCAGTGCTGTGTGTGCAGTGCTGTGTGTGCAGTGCTGTGTGTGCAGTGCTGTGTGTGCAGTCAACAGGGAGGTTAGTGCCCGCTTCATGCCTCGGGCATCCGGGTGCCAAAGCATCGTAGAGCAGGGGGGGGTTCTCCAAGCAGACTTTATGAGGATTGATCTGATATTTCACACAATTGAGAGATTGCAGGGTCCAGATCGAGATTAAATTGGCCTGTTACAGGATGATCAAATTTGAGGAGCAACCTTAAGTGATTTCTGGGGCCTTAGGGGCTATCTGCTTTGTTTGGCAGGACTGTATGCTGTGGTGCCAGACTTTCACAGAACCAACAGTAAACTACACTTGGTGGATGTTGCTGTTCTTTAAAGGTATGGGGATGTAAATATGATTAATGTCATTCTGAATGTGTATAATCTTGACTGTAAACAGAGTAGCTCTCCCCGACAAGAGACAAAATTGAAAGAAAAAAAATGTTTTCCTTCCTATATGTTTATCATACACTTATACATACATTTTTGTGACCTGTTATTTTTTTTTTCTTTATTAGAAAAATTATTGTTATCACTATAATGTTTTTACTATGGATTTTTATAATCATTGTAAGACGACGACATAGTCACATCTGTCTTTGAAAAAGCATGCATGTTTATTTCCCCTATTCGTTGTTTCCCATGTCGTTTTATCTCCCTAATGCATCGTCATTTGGTGCTTGTCTTCCCTCACCTCCATATCCCTCCTTCTCTCGGTCCTCCCTTCATCCCCTAATCCATCTCACGGGGGACGGAAGGCTCCAAAAGAAAAGAATATTCTCTGTCGCGCCAACAGTTGTCTCTGTGTGAGTCAGTTCCCTCGTCCCCCACTGTCTCTCAGCAGTATTAAGAGGTCATTACCTGACCCAAACAAATTACGTGTTCGATACCTGAAAAGGAACAGATTAATTGATAAATATTTGATTATTACGCTCAGTCTCTCCTGACTCCAGGGTCAGTCTGTCAGGAGTCTCATAACCCCGCCATCCCTCAGTTGGTTGTCATGGAAGCAGCTGACCCCTCCTCCTCCTCTCTCTTCTCCTCTAACGTCTGAGCGATGGTGGAAGTGACATCAGAGGTCTTCCATTCCGTGATTGGCTCTACTGTTGGTTGCCCTGGACTACTGCCTCCAGTAGCGGGGGAATCGTCTCCTCGTGTGGGCGGGGTCAGCGTCATGGACTCCGGCTCCATGCACAGTGTCACTTCCTCTTCCTGTGAAGGACAGGAAGGACTTACTCTGGTGGAACTTTGAGTTCACAAAGTCCCACAACATTTTAACGTCGCAACAAAACCGAGCATCATGAAAAATCTACCGTAAAACAACCCAAAAAGTGTAGCAGTTGCTTTCAACAAAACGAAACGCGTCAACCTCATGTTTTGACCTATAGATGTCGTGTATGACCTCTACAACGGAATGATCTTAAATGACCTCTGTTCCTTCACGTGACCTCACCTTGATGTCATCCTCCTGTTGCTCCAGTAGAGGGGAGTGTTCGTTCCCCATCTCCACCGTAGACTGGATCGCTAAGCCGGGCTCCACCACCGCAGACACGCCCATGAACCCTCCTCCCTCCATCGGATAGGACTCCATCTGTCCCGCCCCCCAAAGGTCCACCAATGGCGGATGAGTGGGAGGGGCCAGACTGTGGATGGTGCTGTTGGGCGTGGCTTGCAAGGAGTGATTGGCACTGTGCAGCCTGTGCTCTAGGGACTGGAAGGAGAAGGGATTTGGGCATCAGTGAACCAGTATCTAATTCTCACACTAGTATCTTTCCCCCAGGGAGTCAGATGGCTGAGCGGTGAGGG
The DNA here is from genome assembly GCA_023658055.1 of Thaleichthys pacificus. NCBI lineage: Eukaryota > Metazoa > Chordata > Actinopteri > Osmeriformes > Osmeridae > Thaleichthys > Thaleichthys pacificus. The sequence continues at coordinate 18,888,171 of CM042871.1, read as the reverse complement.
AGTCGGGCTAGTAATCTGAAGATTGCCAGTTCGATTCCCAGCCGTGCAAAATGATGTTGTGTCCTTGGGCAAGGCACTTCACCCTACTTGCCTCGGGGGGGAATGTCCCTGTACTTACTGTAAGCCGCTCTGGATAAGAGCGTCTGCTAAATGACTAAATGTAAATGCCCCCCCCCCCAACCCTCTCCCAGAGCGCACGTTTATCTGACCTGTTGCTGCTGGTACTGCAGGAGCTGTTGCTGCTGGTAGTGCTGGATCTGCTGCAGCTGTTGCAGCTGCTGCAGCTGGTTCTGCTGCTGCTGCTGCTGAGACATGAAGTGGGCGGCGGTGTTGGCCTCGTAACCCTCCCCGCCCGCCATGGCGTAGGAGCCGGCGGCGGGAGAAGCCACGCCGGAGGGCTCGTTGCTGATTGGCTCCCAGGCGTCGGAGGAGGAGAGGCAATAGAGGCCCTGGGAGACGTAGGTGTGTGGCCACACGTCCGCGGTGGAGTGGTGGAGGATCTGGTCTGAGGAGACCAGAGGAGGAAGAGGGTGAGCATAACGTCCGCAATTTCAGAATCAGAATGGGTTTTATTCGCCATGAAAGTTTGCACAGACAGTTTGCTTTGGCAGGAAGGTGCAAACATTAAACATATAGGAATCTAAAATTTAAATATGAGGACTAACTATACTAAGGGTACATAACTAGCAAACTAAGGGTACATAACTAGCAATGGAATTAGATTAAAATAAACTATACAATAAAATATAAAATAAAATATAAGTAATAATAATAAAATATAAGTACAGTATCAGTAATTTCCTCGAACCCGTTGCATTTTGGTTTGGATGGATCTGGAATGCGGAGTCCGGAATGATCAAAATAGGATTCTTTGTTACACAAACACACAAATGTGCAAATCAAGACTGAAACTTTGCAGGCTCTGGGGAAAGGTGCTACCTTCTGACCAGGTACAAACCCCTGCCAGAACCCGTTATCTCTGAGCTAAAAACTTAATTCAAACTCTAACCAGAGAACATAGATATGATAAAACACAGGATTATAGCTGTGTTAGTCCCCGGGCCCAGATGCCTGTCTGCTCCTCTACAGACACATCCTTCAGACAGCTACCATCCTGATACTACTTTATTTGATTGGTGAGTCATACTTGCTTTGCCATCTTATTTCCCACTGTGAGGTTTATCTCCATAGACACAGGGGGCTAATATTCTCCCCTGATCGATGACCAGATATGAAACTTTTGAAGTATAACTGCTGTTTTTGTGCATTAGCAACAAATTAATAGAAGCATAATATCAGTTTATGTGTTGGTGTATGCTTGCTGGCCTGGCAGGTATGTGTACAGGGGCAGTCAAAAAGAGAGAGCTGTGTAAATCAAACTTACATTCATCTTACTGGTTGTGGGATGAAGTACATTTCTGACGAAATGACCTCAAGGTGTGCAGTCCAGATAGCCTACTGTGTAGCAGTGCTGAGAGCCTTCCTAGACTATATGGATGGCCGGTTCATCACTTTAATGACCAAAAAGGCTGTCAAAAATACACTGCACACTCTCAGCCGCTAACCTCCCTTAAGTACAAACTCTGCAGCCTGATTCTTAACTTATTTGTGTCATTGCTGGATGAAACTGTAATTAAAAATAACTAACGCATCCTTCACGTGTATAGTGTTATCGTATACCTACAAAAAACGCATTCAAAAGGAGCATTCCGATTTTTCCGACTCTGTCAGAACGCGCGACTCTGTCAGAACGCGTTATCGCGTGAGATGAAAGAACACACGGGGTTTTAAACTAACAACATTGCGATGTGGAATAATAATGACCGAGTGTACTATTTATACTGATGAAATCCCTGGTCTTGCGTTCCCCCAGGCCGTGTTTGCGAATGTGAAATGAGCATTGAGTTAACCCTGCTGGCGAGAGGAAGAGATGGAATAGATGTCTTAGTTACGGAGAAAATGACGCATGTCCTATAGCCGATAGGCTACTCTTCAGTTTCGTCTGCTCCCAAGCTTAGCCTACTGTATGGAAAGTTTGTGGTTTGATATGCACCCATTTATTGTTTTTAATGGCAGCTTTTAGTTTTTTAACTTGCTAAATATAGATAATTATCCACTTTAGGCCTACACACATTAGCCTTTTTTCCCCCAAAATAATTATAAAAAAAGATCAATTTGGCTGCTGTAATTTTTTTAAACTTCAAAACACTGTCAAAAACAATTGCGACCGTTTATAGAGTAATTGCAGGCATTAATGCAGTTCATAACTGTCAACCCTTACCTCGGCTGGTGATGCTCTCCTGGTTGACCTCGCTGAGGTGTGCCACACTGCCCTGATTGGATCCCGACCTCATGCTCTCCCCGTCCATGGAGGTCCAGGCCATGAGCGTCGCCTGGGAGATCGCAAACTGCTGCAGGATACCTGAAGGTCAGAGGTTAGAGGTCAAGTCAGTGAGGGTCAAAGTCACCTCTAGGTTCAGCTGGCTGCCATTTCTGCTTAATCAGCTAGGAGGCCATGCAAGTTAGCTGGCAATACGCCCAGCTAATTAGCTGAACTCTGGCGGCACTGCTGAGGGTTGCCAGGTTCAGAGTTGCCAGGTTTAGTCGTAAACCCTCAACTCGGGAGCGCCGACCTGCAGCAAAGCGTGCTTCCTTCTCTCCGTCGCTGAGGTCGCTGTAGGCGTCGTTCTCCAACCGCCTCTCGTTCTCCCGCTCCTGGGTGGAGATGCGGGGCTGCATCACGCCTCCCGCGCCCACGGTCTGCATGCCCCAGTTCTGCCACTCGATCATGTGCGCCACCCGACCCTGGGCCATCCCTGTGGGCTTAGTCACCTTGTCCTTCATAGAGCGGGAAACTGGACGGAGCGTAGATCAGAGAAGGGAGGAGGAGGAGGAGATGGTGAGGAAGAGGGAGGAGGAGATGGTGAGGAAGGGGGGGGGGGGACGAGGGGAGGGGGGAGGGGGAGGGGGGGAGACCAAAACGCTATGTCATCATCAAGATCTTGGAGCGGTGTGTTCTTGGACCCCATGTTGGAAGGCCTCTTAATGAGAGCTGTTAAACAAGGGCCCTGATGGACATGGCATGGATGGTTAAATAAGTTAGTGGAGGGGGGGGGGGGCTGGATTGTTTTTTTAAATGCAAAACAATAATAATAATAATGAAACTGAGGGTTGGTCTACACCCTGGGATACGGAGGAGGTTGACGGAGGTGAGATGGCGATGGGTTGTGAGTAATGAGAGCTTGGCTTGTTGACATGAGGGCTTTCTCTCCTCTGCTAAGCTAGGCTGGGTAAGCAGAGCAGCCCTGCAGTTCCTGTCGCTTCCATGCAGCTGACTCAAACACGATGGAATCTGACTTGGGCCAGAACGTTTAGGAGGCAGTCTAATGTTCACATAATAGATTCCCTCTATATTTAATGTGACCAAGATGATGATTCTAATATAGAAATCCCTGTCTAGTCAATGCTGACCTGGAAGTGTATTGAATATATGTGGAAGCATATGGATATGAGGTTTATGCATTAAATATTGGATTTCGAGGAAGCATCTATACTACACTGCACACTGCCTCTGCAGAGCGACATCCTGCAACGCAATATATTTCCTTGCACATCACTCAAATACACCGCACTGTATGACAGCTGGACTCAAACACTACACTGAGAACACACTTGTTGAAACCACTGACACACTGCCAATTACACAGGTATATACACACACACACACACACACACACACACACACACACACACACACACACACACACACACACTGGAGAACAGAACAACAAGAATGCCAGACACGAAAGGCTTCTGCTCTTTCAAAACCACTTAACGTAGAAAAAACTCAACTTCTCACTCACCACTCGCCTCTCGTCACAGTAACAAGCTACATGATGATGCAAGGTGCTATTTATTCCCTCCAGCTCCGTCACTGGGCTCTGTGATTTTCCATCAATGCGGAGCCATTGACGTATCGTATCAAAATGTGGGGGAGGAAGTGATTCAGGGGAACCCAGTAGGGTGCCATGTGGGCTCCAGCGTCTAGGCAGACGGGAGCCCACATGGGGTCGCTTTACCAGTTACAGGACAAACACACACCTGACACACCTGTCAGAGAGGACTTAGCAAGAGCGCCGATTCCATAGGCGTTGGAGTTCCTCTTCAGTCGAGGCAGGATCGACGTGGTGTCTTCCATAGACAGCTAGAGGAGGAGAGGATAGCGATAGGATGTTGAAGAGAAGAAAATAGGAATGGTGGAAGAGATGGTGCCAGAACATACACATGTTTTAGGTGTGAATGGAAAGGAGAAGTTATAATAGATACTGGATTAGTGTAAGGTTTTTACTTTTTTTGGGGGGGGGGGGGGGAGTCAGGACAGGATTAGAGAAGAGACACAAAAAGACTACATTTCCCAGAATTCATTAAGGATCCATTTTCGGACCAGTTTCCTGCTTGGCAGCGTTGAGTTGCCTGATGGGAAGTGTAGGTTTTGGTCTGCTTTCAATGAGACGACAGTGCTCATTAACCGTTAGCCCTGCTCCCTAGTGCACCACCACTTAACTGAAGGAGACACTCAAAGAACAGTTAGGATGGGTTGTGAGGGAAAGGACTGAGTCGACACCAAAGGTGAGGTAAATCAAATCAAAGGAAAACAAACAGATTGAGGAAGAAAGATACATGAAGGAATGAAATCACGACACTTACATTGATTCCTTCCCATGAAAATTCTGAAGGTCCATGCTGAGGGAGAAAAATAGGAGGAGAGAGGGATGGGGACAGAAGGAGCAGTGAGAGAGAGAGAGAGAGAGAGGGGACGAGAGAGGTTGACGTGCGTGGGGGGAAATGGAAGAAGACAGGGCGAACGAGGCAGGAGAGAGATTGTGACAGAGGGAGATTGTACAATCGACATGCAGAATTGGAAGATGAAGGAGGGAGGACAAAAGAAGAAGAAAGAGGAGAGACAAATATATATGTGGTTTCCCAAGAAGAAGAAGAAAAGAAAAAAAGGGAATCAAAGACCGGAGCAACAGAGAGAAAGGAGGGGTTGAAAGGGGGATCAGTTCATAGTTGTTCACTTAAGAGTGTATATGTTATGAATGAATGACTCTCTCTCCTTTCTCTCTCTCGCTCTCTCTCTCTCTCTCTCTCTCTCTCTCTCTCTCTTGCTCTTGCTACATCTCCTACAGAAGAAAAAGAAACGGGCTAAGCCAGAGGAGGCCTGTGCATCAGGCTTGTGTGTCTGTGTGTGTATGACTGGGCGCTACATGCGTGCTCATGTGTGTATTTGTTATGTTTCTGTAAGCCGGTTTGTGCATGTGCATCCATGCACGCCTGTGCGGGTGTGTGTGTTTGTGTGTGAGTGTGTGCGTGTGTGTGTGTGCGTGTGCGTGTGCAGGCGTGTGTGTGTGAGTGTGTGCGTGTGTGTGTGTGTGCGTGCGTGTGTGTGTGTGTGTGAGAGAGGGGCAAAGGCAGCAGTGTCAGTGTTATAGTGTGACGGTATCTCTGGCTCCAGACAGACACAAGGCTGAGGCTAACAGGAGGGGGATGGGGACCGAGGAGATAAGCAGTGGCTCCTGTCACCCTGCCTCCATCTATCTATCATCTGGACGTCACGGGCAGACCCCTGGTGGACGGGGGGGGGGGAGGCAGGGGGGGGGAGGCAGGGGGGGGGGGGGCAGAAGGGGGGGCAGGAGCGCTGGGACACAGACGCCATGACTCCCTGGATGTGGGAAGACAGCCCATCCCTCCTCTCATCCTCTTCCCCTCTCCCTCCCTCCCTCCTTCTCTCTCTGGCTTCCTCCCTCCTTCTCCTCACCCTCCACCCCCCTCCCTCCCAACCTCTCTGTGGATTGGACGAGAGCTTTGACCCTGGATTTAGAGCCTAGTCGAAGCAGTGGACTCTTTTATGTAAGACTGGTCTGTGGAGTCCAGCTAGCGTTGATGTTGAGGCTGTGATATTTTTCTCTTTAGTTTGGAGAGTCATAGTGGGGCTCAGACATAAATAATGGATCCACAGTACATTTAGTGGAGGGAAAGGAAGACTTTTATGGCTTAGGGCACCTTCCCCATTCCTGAAGGATTGGTTAGCGCTTTGGATCCGTTTTGAGACGGTCGCTAAGATGGGAGGAGCTGACAGGATGAGCATGACAGAGGGTTGAGGTGTGAAAAGGAGGAGGGGGGGTGATGTTCCTACTTTTCTACCGTGAACCAGCCCTGAGCAATGACTCTGACAGTCAGAGAACAAGCAGCGGCCGTCATAGCAACAGCAATGAGCCGACCCTACGTGTTGGTCGTCCTTCCAGCTACGCCATTTTGAGTGAGGTGGAAGTTAGACCAACATTTGCGTGCGCTTTAGCAGGGCTACGCTACTAGCAGAAGCAGTGGGCATCCGTGGTATCTGTGGCAGCAGGCTCGTTAAGTTTGAGCTGGCTTAAACTGGACTTGTGTCGGTAGCCATCTTGGATCCACTGCCGTACTACGCAGTCCACTGCTGGCAGCCATTTGGGGTCATGGGACAGCTGTTAGCCATTGTTATGAGTGGCAGACTTACCTGTTCCCCATCCTTCTGTACTGGCACTCCATCTGCCGCTGGGGAGAGAGAGGGAGAGACAAGAAGAGAGACAAAAAGGAGAAATGGTGTGAAAAGAGAGAGAGGGAGAGACAAGAGACAAAGAAGGTTAACATTCAAAACAGAAAGACTTTTCTCACTAACCATGAGGACCTCAAGACACATATTTAATGATTCCTACACTTCCCCAATCAGGTAACAATTTACATCAAGGTAGGAACCATGAAGAGTTTAGAATAATGTATAAAGACTCGATACAGTGGTCAGGGGAGAGTGGGAACGAAGGCTACCAGAAGTATAATCTCACTGTTGGATTAATGAATATTATTATACCTCCCCTCTTCCAGTCTGTCCAAATCCTAATTAAAACACTGGTTTAATTAAGGAGACAGTGGTGGTAATGGAGTTTAAATACAGCAGTGCTCTCTGGGCGCTCGCTCTCTCTAGCAGGGTGTCTCCGATCCCTGTGTGTCTCTCAGGGGGACTCACTCGTGTATGATCTGTGTGTGTGTGTGTGTGTGTGTGTGTGTGGGTGGGTGTGTGTGTGTGTGTGTGTGGGTGTGTGTGTGTGGGTGGGTGTGTGTGTGTGTGTGTGTGTGTGTGTGTGTGTGTGTGTGGGTGGGTGTGTGTGTGTGTGTGCCTGTGTGTGTGTCTCAGGGGGACTCACTCTTGTATGATCTGTATGTGTGTATGTGTGTGCACGTGTGTGTGTGTGTGTGTGTCTCAGCGGGACTCACTCTTGTATGATCTGTATGTGTGTGTGTGTGCCTGTGTGTGTGTCTCTCAGGGGAACTCCCTCTTGTATGATCTGTGTGTGTGTATGTGTGTGCACGTGTGTGTGTGTGTGTGTGTGTATTGACCCCAGGGGTGTTGAATGAAACATTTCAGTTTGTCTGGAGTGTGGACACATAGAGCAGCTCTCCTGCAGGTCTACTTCTGTCTTTGACCCACTGACCCACTGATACTCAAGCGTCTGGTCCTCCCTGTGTCAGAGTTCCACTGTCAACATGCCTCCTGTCCAGCAATCCAGTCCTATCAGATCACTGGGCTTGTTCATTCCCTCCCTCAGGGAGGCAAGGGCACAGCTAGGCCAGAGCAATCAATCCCATCCCCCGCATTTTCACTTTCACCTAATCAGTCCCATCACCGCTCATCATTGCCAAAACAAACAGTGGAATGCTGCTTAGAATTGGGCATCAACTTGGATGGAAGGATTGGATTTATTTATTTTCTCAATTGATTCTTGGTTTCCCAGACCAGACCTAACAGTCTGTCTGACTTTGAAATGACCTGATCGACCTGTCCGGTTGGTCTGACCTCTCTAATCTGATCTGTCACAACACAGGTGTATAAAAACACTATTAGTCCATTAAGTCATATGTGTTTCCTACCTCCAGAAGGCCTGGGTGTTGGGATGTGTGTTATTTTATATCTGTAGGCACACAAACACTGGCATGTATGGCCAACACACACACATACAAACACACACACACACACACACACACACACCCTACCCCCAACCCTCAAATGCGTTTGGACAATTATCAGATTAACAGAACCGTCACATCCGCCCCCTCGTGAATCACATCACGAGAAGCCTGGCTGCACACACAACACTATTCTATGGATTGCTCGCCTGTACACAACCATACAGTCAAAGCAAACCCGTCCTTCATCCACAGTCTATATATGTGCTGCTTCGTGTGGGCGGTCTTAGAGTAAATCTTCAGGCGATGCCGCCACAGTGAGGATAATCTACGTACAAATCGATTTTTTTATTGGAAGATATAAATGGTTAGGAGACATTAACTCATTGAATTACCATAGCTACCCCTAAAATCTCCGAATAACATTGATTTAAAAATTGGCCTGTGTTTTTGTGTGTTTGTTTAATAAGGTTGCTCTGGTTCAACGTAAGAATGGTCGTAAAATGCAGTAAGCTACACTTAAGAAGACAGAAACCCTCCTCGAATGAACAGCGACAACAACAGAGCACATGACCATCTCTGAGCCAGCTCTCTCCCCTGGCGCTCTGCCTCCCACACTGCGCTACGACGCTGGATACCCCCCCTGCAACCGTGGGGGAGACGAGCACTGCCGAGGAGAGAGAGATGGGGAGGGGAGGGGAGGAGTGAGGCGGCCGTGCGGAACGAACGACCAAAGATCTGCAGCGGCTGCTCTGTCAGCTCGGGCTTGAACGTCATCTGTCCATTTTTTTTAAACTGTAGATACCCTGCAGCAAGCAAATAACCGGGAGGCTGTTCGTTAATATCGTGGAAACTGCGGAAAGGCTAGTTCACATGGTGGGATGGCGGTGTTTAGACTTTAATTGGACTTGCTGTTGAGGGCAGATGCCGCGTTATTGAGACGAGAGTCGGCAGGGAAACAGCTGAGCACCGGGGCTCCAGATGTTTTAGACGGGATTGGGAGTCTGCGCGGCCGAGAAGCGTGACTGCTGTCACCCATCCATGGATGGTTGCCTTGCCTCTTTTCCTGAAAAGATGGCATGGCTTTGCCCTGTCACCTATCCCACGCAATGCTACATGTCCCCATCATGCCAGGGTGTGACATGGCTCATTGCTCCTCCCAGTCATTTAAGCTGGCAGCCTCGTGGAGAGCAGGTTCTCTTCGCTGCTCCGGGCTAAGTAGGTTACAGCAGCACGCGCGCATCAACCCTGGCCCTCCGGAAGTGGAGACGAGTAAGGCAGGTTGCTGGACTGAATATTGTCTTATTATCATCCTTAATCCTGAATATTCATGAGGTGTTCGTTTACATAGGTGTGCTGTTGCTGGGCTACGATACCCACACACATTGGTCTCCTACATTAAGGTTGATGTTAATGTGTGTTTCCTTTGCTGATAACCCATTTGAGTCACCTTTTCTCATTATTACCACACGTAGCGAACCTGCAGATTGCCTGTCACCGTGACGCCCTGTTCCCTTATCGGTATTAGTGGATAAGGATAACATTTGCCACCACGTGCACACTCACAGATGCCATGATAACGCTCTCCTCCTTTCACGGCGATGCGTGTCAGTTTCATAACTCACTCGGAGGCTGAGTCACTGTACAGCGAGGATCAACACTGCACCCACACACACATGCAATCTCATGTAGACGCACAACCACACGCACACACACACACACTCCAACTCTCACTCTCTCTGTTTCTTCCACGTACTGTACACTGATTAAGGGATCGCTCCCTAACAAGCCTGACACTCGCTGATTACGCACCAGAAACAATGTAAACCATGATGACAAACATCGCACACTCACGCACACACACACATGCAGTCTCACTTGAGTATACCACCTCTGAGTCATTCACCTTGACTGTTCAGGCCTATTCAGTCATCATCCATCATGTCTTTTTTTGCGACGGCGAATGGGATCAGTAGTAATATAGAGGTGCAGTGTTTGGGTGTCTTGTGACTTTCCTTCATATTGTGTCTTGACTTTTAAACCAATCAATGTCAGGGAATCCCTACCTGTAACGTACTATCATCACCAACATAATGGGGATAAGGTGGTGGGTTAAGAACACGCATTCAAACACGCCTACACAGCGACCAACATACCTCACCTCCCTGGAAAAACGTGTCTGCAGACTCACACACTCTGGTTCAAGCTCCATCATCAGAATCTGCTCATAATACCTGTTCACTCTCTAGTGTCAGCAGAAACGTCATACTAAGCACTGACAAGCACAAGCACACACACACACACACACACACACAGACTCTCCTGTTAATCATAGCAGCAATATTGGGTTCTCTCTACTGTACCACACATCAGTGGACAGAATGTTGTTATAAGTGTTATACTTTCTTTTTCGCCCAAGGTGAAACTTTACTTCACACAAAAAAAACACATTAAACATCACATTTCCAGAGTTACATTGATGCGCAGCAGATGCCATTATCAAGCACAGCCTATTCAGAATCACTCATCCAACAATGCTCATGCCCACCTACATTTATCCAATGTGGATCATCCCCTCGAGCCCAGACCATCCCCTCGAGCCCAGACCATCCCCTCGACCCCAGACCATCCCCTCGAGCCCAGACCATCCCCTCGAGCCCAGACCATCCCCTCGACCCCAGACCATCCCCTCGAGCCCAGACCATCCCCTCGACCCCAGACCATCCCCTCGAGCCCAGACCATCCCCTCGAGCCCAGACCATCCCCTCGACCCCAGACCATCCCCTCGAGCCCAGACCCTTCCCTCGACCCCAGACCCTCCTCTCGACCCCAGACTCCAGACCCTCCCCTCGACCCCAGATCCCCTGCTCGTCCCCAGACCCTCCCAGACACCCTGCACGCCCCTCGACCCCAGACCCTCCCAGACGCCCTGCACGCCCCTCGACCCAAGACCCTCCCAGACGCCCTGCTCGCCCCTCGACCCCAGACCCTCCCAGACGCCCTGCACGCCCCTCGACCCCAGACCCTCCCAGACGCCCTGCACGCCCCTCGACCCCAGACCCTCCCAGACGCCCTGCACGTCCCTCGACCCCAGACCCTCCCAGACGCCCTGCACGCCCCTCGACCCCAGACCCTCCCAGACGCCCTGCACGCCCTCGACCCCAGACCCTCCCAGACGCCCTGCTCGCCCCTCGACCCCAGACCCTCCCAGACCCTCCGCTTGCCCCTCGACCCCAGACCCTCCCAGACGCCCTGCACGCCCCTCGACCCCAGACCCTCCCAGACACCCTGCTCGCCCCTCGACCCCAGACCCTCCCAGACGCCCTGCACGCCCCTCGACCCCAGACCCTCCCAGACACCCTGCCCGCCCCCTCGACCCAGACCCTCCCAGACACCCTGCTCGACCCCAGACCCTCCCAGACGCCCTGCACGCCCCTCGACCCCAGACCCTCCCAGACACCCTGCTCGCCCCTCGACCCCAGACCCTCCCAGACGCCCTGCTCGCCCCTCGACCCCAGACCCTCCCAGACGCCCTGCACGCCCCTCGACCCAGACCCTCCCAGACGCCCTGCTCGCCCCTCGACCCCAGACCCTCCCAGACCCTCCGCTTGCCCCTCGACCCCAGACCCTCCCAGACGCCCTGCACGCCCCTCGACCCCAGACCCTCCCAGACGCCCTGCACGCCCCTCGACCCCAGACCCTCCCAGACGCCCTGCACGCCCCTCGACCCCAGACCCTCCCAGACACCCTGCCCGCCCCTCAACCCCAGACCCTCCCAGACCCTCCGCTTGCCCCTCGACCCCAGACCCTCCCAGACGCCCTGCTCGCCCCTCGACCCCAGACCCTCCCAGACCCTCCGCTTGCCCCTCGACCCCAGACCCTCCCAGACGCCCTGCACGCCCCTCGACCCCAGACCCTCCCAGACGCCCTGCACGCCCCTCGACCCCAGACCCTCCCAGACGCCCTGCACGCCCCTCGACCCCAGACCCTCCCAGACGCCCTGCACGCCCCTCGACCCCAGACCCTCCCAGACGCCCTGCACGCCCCTCGACCCCAGACCCTCCCAGACGCCCTGCCCGCCCCTCGGCAGGTGCTGCAGAGCCCGCTTCGTATGTATGTCACAGAAACAGGGGCAGCCTTGGCCAGGATGGATGTCCTACTGTAGCTGCACCGACTTAACAGGCACCAGCTCACCTCATTCCGGAACAGGTAGAGGACGACCCAGCATCGCCACGGCGCTGGGTACAGTCAACAGCTGGGTAACAGTAATGTGGACTAGATAGTCAAGACGCTATCTGTGACATACCTGTAGATTGACACTAAAATGATGCGTGTTATACATTTTCTTCGTCTTCCATGAATAGCCGACTGGGGACTGTTCTGTTTTAAGATAGCCATGGCCCCACACCCACATGATGTTACTGGCAGATATCCTAACTCTAACAGGAGTACACAGAGATACTCTAGATAGGATATAAGGTTACCCCAGGAGCAGACACACACATTAGCCTCTTTACTACAGGATTGTGGAGCACCTGCTGTTCTCCAGTGGATCCTTGGTTGGCAGGAAGCTGCAGCCGAGAAGGCGGATCGATTGTGGACACTAAAGCCATCTTCACCCAGGATAAACACACACCACTCCCGAGCTTTAGTCATCAAGGATGCTGGCTTTCAAATCGCCGCCTTCGGTTCATCCTCTGTGGGAGAAATCCCAGCAGCTAGGCCTCGGTAGAAATACGAATGCATTGCGTTTCCATCGATAACAATATCGACAACTGTTCCAGTGAGAAGCGAGACCCATCGCCCTGGCAATCAGTCCGGTTCTTAGTCACAACACCCAGGGCACCTGCGACTATTTACAGACTGTTTATCTGCAATGAAGCCAATGGCTTTTTTTTCTTCCTGTCCAGCTTATCTATTTCTACTTCTCAGGGTGTCCGTGTTGTGTAGGAAGCCAGCTCTGAAGGTGTTGTCTGACACGACAAACCTTCTGCTACTGTGAGGAGAACTGCAGAAGCCTGGCTTCCACACATCTGCTCAGCCAAACTAATTCATGTTCTGGTTATTTTTAGGCCTTGTTATCGTAGAATTGACTTCTATTATGTATAACTGTACGTGGGGAAGAGAGGAATTAACCTTTTTGTCACTAAGATCCCCTCTGTTGACCAAGTCTGACTGTAACCTGGTTTGGAGGTGATCTAACCCTACATAGTGATGGCAGCCTTCCGGATCATCACTCTGAGCTGGATGTGATCTTGAAGACAAGCCCACCTCTGGATGTCAAAGCGATTTGTCACGACATCTTTAGAGTCCATCTCTACAATTGTAGCCGCTTAAACGGATCATGAATATTTCACAATTTCACGAACTTAGTGTAAGTACTTTGTGTTGGTATTAAGACGGGGGAAAACACTGCATGAACATTCTACAGGGTTAAAAATAGAACACTGAATTATGACAACGTCTTCAGACGCCCCTCAGCGTGTTCTGGTTTGATTATTGTAACAATGTTATTGTTAGTTTGTTTTGCATGCACACTTGCATGTAAGATGTCTACTGGGAATGTCTGTAAAGCATATGCCCTGTTTTTGATGCTCTCTCTCTCTCTCTCTCTCTCTCTCTCTCTCTCTCTCTCTCTGTCTCGCTCTGTCTCTCGCTCTGTCTCTCGCTCTGTCTCTCGCTCTCTCTCAACACGTTCAGCCCTGAACGTAATTTACTTAACATTTCATGAACCGGGTATTTTCCAGGACAGTCCCAACCTGTAATGCTCCATGCAATCAAGAGTACTCTTCTGCTCACGTATCAACCCCCCCCCCCCCCCTCTCTCTCTCTCCCCTCCTTCCATCTCCCTCCTTCCATCTCCCTCCTTCCGTCTCCTCTCCTCTGCCTGCCATAAAACGAAGCATGTCTTCCTCTGCTGCCCCTGTCCTTCCCTCTCCTTCTCCTTCCCTCTCCTTCTCCGTCTCTCCCTCCATCAGGGCACGTCACACTACATCACGCCAGCCCTCCCCAGCACGGCATGCTTCCCCATTTCTCCCATCCTCTTTCTCTCCCTCACTATAAACAAGGACCATGATAGCCTTTCAATCCCTCTCTCTTTGCCTCCCACACAAACACACACACACACACATACTGCCAAGCGGCATCAGAAATCCGAGGAGGAAAGGAGCGAGTGAGGGAGGAGGGAGGGAGAGCACACAGCAGCACATTTTAACACACATCATCGTCTCTGACATCTTGGCTAAACGTGAATCCTGAAGCCTGATCTAACAAGGCTACACGGCTAGCACCCATCCCATCCCCACACCCCGCACGCCTCCGGGCCACCACACGCTCCGCACGGAGCAAGCGGCGGAACGCACGCTCACACACACACGCCAGCCCTGGCTCCTGTCCTCCACACCCCCGGTCTGGAGCAGGACCCCCGTCCCCTGCCCCCGTCCCCCCCGCCCGCCACCAGAGAAGAAGAAGAAGAAGAAGAAGAGCAGCCCTTACTGAGTCTCCTGGAGCCGATGCATCCCATGGTGTATTCACAAAGGCCCTGGATACAAGCAAGGAAGCGTTACCTTGACACCATGCATTCTCTCTCTCTCTCTCTCTCTCTCTTGCTTTCTCTCTCTCTTTCTCTTTACTAGCTCGCCCCGCTCGTCTCCCCAGTGCTCCCTGCGCTCTCTCTCTCTTTCTCTCTCTTCCCCTCCCTCCTGCGCTTGCTCACTCGCTCGGTCCCTCCCTCTCTCCTTTCTTTCTCTCCCTCTGTCTCTCTATCCCTCTTTCTCTCTTTCTCTCTCACACAGAGTCTTGGAAGATCCGGTTAGTAAGTCAGTATGCCTAAAGGAGAGCGATAAGTAAATAAGCAACAATAATATTATTATAATTATTATTATCCATATAATTATTATCATCCTTATCTTCATTAGCTGTATCACTAGTATTGTCAATAGGGACATCGTTACCCTTTTACTATGAAAATGTTTGTGATCATATGATCATTACTAATACTGTGATTTTGTTGTTACCCTCTATTCTGCAACAGAGGGCATCTAAATCACTGCACTCAATTAGAGCATTTAGAAATCACGTTAGCTGGTTACGAAATTGGCAGAAATTTAATTTTTTCTCTATCCTTACAAAAAAAATCATATCGACTTCATCAGGTGTCAAGTGGTGGAATCACAAAGGAAGTAAGACTTCCAGACAGTAAAATGAAGGGAGCCAAGCTTCCATTAGAGAGAGAATACATGTGTAGTGAAAGCATGGGGATGCTGTTTGAGGATCAGTGGAAGAGGGCTGGAGAGCGGTTGGTTGCCATTGTTGTCATTGTTGTGGATATCACTGCACTGCTGTAGTATTCCTCATCTAAAATGGGGGTCTCTCTCTCTGTCTCCCTCTCCCGTGCGCGCGCTGACTAACAATGCACTGCAGCTGTTCCCTATCGCCTCTCCTCCTCCTCTTCCTCCTCCTCCTCCTCCATGCTCCTCAATTCTTCTCCCCTCCCCCTTTTCACCACCCATCCTCTCTCCTCCCTCCAAACTCCTCCTCTTTGTCTCCGTCTGTCTCGCACACACGCTGCGTTCAAATAAAGCCTGCGGGCACACGCGCTCGCATGCACACACTGGGCTGGTATTGGCAATAGTGAGAGAAGAGGGTATTCCTTCACAATCACATCTCCAGATCCCACCTCTCTCTCTCTCTCTCTCTCTGTCTTTCTGTCATTTTAGACATCGATCCTCTCCTGTTCTGGTTCTGCTTCTCTCTTTTTTTGTCTCCCCCTCCCTCCCTCCCTCCCTCCCTATCTCCCTCCCTCCCTATCTCTTTCCATCCCTGAATCTCCCTCTCTCTTTCCTACCCCACCCCCTCCCTCTGGTGACAAAAACAATGAGAGGAGTGGCTATTTTATCTGCATATCTCCCTCATCCAACTCTCTCTCTCTCTCTCTCTACATCCCTCTTTTCTCTCCTTTGACCTCCATGTGCCTCGAAACAAATCTATATTCACCTTCCACCATTCCCTCTCCTTATCTCTCCATCTTTCTCTCCTCCATCCATCCCCTCTCCTCACTATTTTCCCTACCTCTCCCTGACACCCTCCAACTCTCTCCTTCTCTCTACCTCTGTTTCTGTCTCTCTCTATTTCTGTCCATCCAGGATGGCCCATGCCCCCTCTCTCTCAGGGCTGATTATATATTTATGTCCTGTTTCTATAAGGGTTTGCCCTGCCAAATGACGCAGGCACGTTCAGGGGGAGTGAAGGGGGGGAAGGGGGGGGGGCAGTTATGGTCAATAATGTTTCCTTGACTTAACACACACTAGCAGAGGCAGAAAGACGGGAAGCAATGGGGCCAGATGGAGGG
>CM042871.1:18764323-18869323 GCA_023658055.1 Thaleichthys pacificus | reverse complement strand
AAGGAGGAGAAGAAAAAGAGGTAGAAGGGAAGGAGGTAGAGCCTCCTTAGGCATGGATGGGTGAGGAACAGAGAGAGGGAGGGAGGGAGGGGGAGAGGGAGGGAGGGAGGGAGGGAGGGAGGGAGGGAGGGAGGGAGGGAGGGAGGGAGGGAGGGAGGGAGGGAGGGAGGGGGAGAGAGGGGAAGGAGAGATAGAGGGAGGGAAACTGCTCATGCCAGGGTTTGGCCGCATTCCAGGCTGTCTGGCTCTGATTCTGATGGCCTCCTGTTTTTTTTAGCCCAACCTCCAGACTGACAGAAGGACCCCAAAGCTGCCCTCCCACTGCCCGAATCAAACTCAACTAAACAAACAGACAAACACCAGCCTGCCAAGTACAGGAATAAGAAATACAGACCAACTTCAACCATAATCTTAACTGTATTCTACAGCACTGCATGCTCTTATGGTTCTCCCCATTGGCACTTATTTGCTTTTCACAATGTATGCTTCATGTTTGGCTACTCGCAATGTTTTGGGGCTATCTCGTTGTTATGATCAGTGACCTATGCTCTTTTGTAAAGCTCTCTCTTGGAAGTCGCTTTGGATAAAAGCGTCTGCTAAATGAATAAATGTAAATGTATTCGACATAGACAGAGCTTGTATATGGGCTCCACTTCCTGAAAGACAATGTTTTTTGGCATAGCCCTCTAGATACTCCACTGAGAGCAGGGGAACACCTTTTCTCTCACCAGACAGGCAGTACCGGTGGAAAGTGCCGTTCTTTCCTTGATGGAAGTAGGCTGGGCCTGGAAACATTCCATAGGGGGACAATAGGCTATCAAAGACCCCTCCACAAACACACTGTGAATCAAGAAACAGGGAGTCAGGTGGCTGAGCGGTGAGGGAGTCGGGCTAGTAATCAGAAGGTCGCTGGTTCGATTCCCGGCCGTGTCAAATGACGTTGTGTCCTTGGGCAAGGCACTTCACCCTACTTGCCTCAGGGGGGAATGTCCCTGTACTTACTGTAAGTCGCTCTGGATAAGAGCGTCTGCTAGATGACTAAATGTAAGAAACACCATTGGCTTACCACAGAAACACACTTTCAAGTACAGTGCGGCAACAATTACCTCGATAACTTCACCACCAGAAACATACACCAGAAACTGCCCACTGCATGACCCTGTGAAACTACTGAAGCACTTACACTGCATCTGGTCCTAGATTACTCAGGGATGTGAAACTGGGTCAGCTGGATAGCCACAAACACACCTTGTTTCACATAACACCTTTAAGTGTGATAAGAGTATTCAGGGTGTGTGTGTGAGTATGTGTGTGCGTGTGTGTGTTTTTGCGTGTGTGTGTGCGTGTGCGTGTGTGCGTGTGTGTGTGTGCGTGTGTGTGTGTGTGCGTGTGCGTGTGTGTGTGCGTGTGTTTGTGCGTGTGTGTGCATGCGTGTGTGCATGCGTGTGTGTGTGTGTGCCTCATCAGAACAGCAGCAGATGTGCAGGATGGGAGGTGTCATCCTCTTGGCTGTGACGTTAGACCAGGTACACTATAACCACATCCTCCATATGAGTGTGAGGAGTTATAATACTGATATCCATGTTTAGGTTACTCACCATGACAAACACATTGATAAAAAGGCAGATCAACAAAGAGTTTCGAAAGTTCCTCAGTGCCCGAGGAGACACCCGGTGTCGTTCACTGCTAAGGATATAAGGATATGAGGATTTATTGTTTCTGTGCCAGATGAAACAGAAATGTGTTTTTTTACACCTGAACTTGTACACGACTGTTCTCAGAAAGTTGAGAGCAAACAAACAGACATTTTAAGAGAAAGTTATTTATGTGTTTCAAGTTGGAACAAAGACCAATGAGTAGGTTGATTTCTTTCGGCTCTGTGCTACGGCCAGAATATGTTCCCCTGTGTTCCCCTCTTTACCCCTAACCAGTTGAGTATCTGTATCTAATCAAGTCTTTACCTCCATTATCTCTCTCTCTCTCTCTCTCTCTCGTTCCCTCACTCTGACCTTACAAGGAAAGGCAGGCAGGGTTGATGTCATAGAATGAAGAATGTTGTAAGAATCCAGAGAGAGAGAGAGAGAGAGAGAGAGAGGGAGGGAGAGAGAGCGAGAGAGGGGGGGAGAGGGGGGGTACTGCTGGAGATTTTTTACACACACATCCACAAAGCTGGCAGAAAGACTGGTATGAAAAAAAGAGAGAGAGGGATAAAAGGAGAGAGAAATGCAAAGAGAGAGAGAGCGAGAGAGAGCGCGAGAGATGTTTACATAGTAATATATATACGTCTTGAGCAAAAGTCAAACGAGAAAGAACTTGTTTGGAAGGATGGTGTCATTCCTTTTCCAGAGAGCAAGCGGTAGGGGGAGGGTCTAACAGCTGTAGAGGAACTGAGAGGGGGAGAGAGGAGTTACCACTGGCCACACATAATTTTTTGACAAGGTTCGGATCTACACAGAGAAAGAGAAGAAGGAGTTATAGGGTAAGGGAATTATTGATTAGAGATTGTTCTCCATTTAGACATTTATAGCACTAAGTATTTATCTGATTGTGATCTTAATCATTTTTAATGATGGTTAAAAGTATTTAATCAGTGCATTGGTCAGTATGCACTGGGTTGATCGTAGGCTAAAAGTGTGCAAATCCAATGGTCTCTAACACTTTATTTGAATAATTGACAAATTGCTGACAAAGCCAATAAGTAAACCATGGATGCGTTTTTGTCTGTGTAGAATGCAGTCATAAACTTATGAGTACTAACAATGCCCAAAAATGGTGAAGTTGTTTCCTGGTTGATTACTGGTCTATGGTTATTACTCATCTTCCCTGGGTGGTGTTCCTGTTTCTGCTTGACTGCATAGCCTTTGAGCACATTGCTTAGTGAATGTGCACACGTTTACAGATACTTCTCGGTCCGCTTAGCAGAAACTATCTGTCCAGTAAGAATTAAGAAAGAATATGCGGAAGACGCTTAACCGGAAGTCCAGTATAAAGTTAGCTCGCAAAGACGTCAACCAGGCAAAGAGTCACCAAAACCTCCCAAAAAAATAGACATGAATGACAGTGTCGTCATAGATTGCAGCTAGGGCTTTCGAGAACTAATACGTTGAATGGTATTACAGCAATAGATCGAGGAGGGTAGGGTAGAACCGTAGCTCGAGTAAGTAGGAGTGTGCGATTGACTGTCTGGATCCGCACTTGAGGTGTCCAGGATTTCATACGGAGCCAGGTAAGTGCATAACGCTAGCTATCATCATACAACAACCGTTACTCCCGTTTAAACGCATATCTATTTCCTCCTTTAGTGGAAGGAACTAGCATGGTAACGAGTTAACATCAATTAAATGACACGCAGTTCTCCCTGGTTCGCTGTTTTCTTCTGGCTACGTTTCTAGATTAGCTAACGCTAGCTAGCTGTCCAGCTAGCCAGGCTAGCATCAAGCAGTTTCACCGCAAGATAGTTGGATTGCCTGTTAGATTTGTGGCGTACAGGCGACTTTGAATTACATTCACAAACTGTGTAGATGTTTTCTTAAGCGGTTCGTCAGCCGCATCGAGACCTGACTTGTAGTAACCATAACTAATCGATGGCATGTCCAGAGACCAGAGGTGGGTGGGGCACCAGGACAGGGGAGATGCACCCAGTGTCTAGAACGACTCCAGATTTCATAGTACCAGCTGTCCATTCATACATTACATGATGTCATGACTCGCTGCTTTTGTGTTTAATTTTGGTTTGCCACACAAGCTACATGAAACATTTATTAAAGTATAACTTGCGGTAAGTCTTAGTCTGAATCTAACAATTGTAGGAAACTTACTCTCCTAATCGATTTTCCAAGGGCTAAAGTAAAGTGTGTGTTCTCAAATTTCTATACATGTTTTTCTGCTCACTGGCAACATTTGTAAAGAGATTACTGAGGATTTAGCTAAAGCTTTAAGTGTTTTTAATGGTTATGCTGTCCCACAGACACAGAAACATACAAATTACATTTAAACTGGCATAGCGTTCTTCTGATTTGTAGATATTATCCAGACTTGGTTGTGCACATGCCATCTCTGATCTCCAAAAGAGAAAGTGTGATGCCGTCTTCAACGCAACACCATAATAGACCATGTTTATGAACAACTCTGACTCTATGGCTCTGGTTGGGGTTAGGGTGGTGTGTGTTTGAGAATGCAGAGACCCTGTAGTTTTCTGACGCCTACATTTGGGGGCGAAGATCTCAAGTGGATACTTGATGTCACTTGTGTGGCTACGGGGTGACAGAATGTCTGGCTTAATTTGAAGCTGCACAAGCGATACGGCTATTCACCACTGTTATTTTTGTGGAATTTGGTCTCTCTCTCGTTCCCCCCCTCTCTCTCTCTCCCAGTCTCTGCATCTCTCTGTCTCTGCATCTCTCTCTCTCTCTCTCTCTCTCTCTCTCTCTCTCTCTCTCTCTCTCTCTCCTCTCTCTCTCTCTCTCTCTCTGCATCTCTCTCTCTCTCCAGTCTCTGCATCTCTCTCTCTCTCAGTCTCTGCATCTCTCTCTCTCCCAGTCTCTGCACCTCTCTCTCTCTCTCTCTCTCTCTCTCTCTCTCCCAGTCTCTGCATCTCTCTCTCTGTCACATGTCATCGTTGTTCCCTTGTCTCCCCTCCTCCTGGTTCAGTGAGGCAGGTTTCAGTGTGCAGCTGTTTGTGCGGCTGTCTGACGGATCCTGCTCACAAACCGTTAACCTCCACAGTGGCCTCTCAGATGTCGGCCTTGCAGTCTCTCAGTAGTGGCCCTGTCACACTGGGCGTGGCAGTGGGAGTGGGAGTGGGAGACGACCTACTGGAAGGCCAGTGACCTGTAAGACGAGACATCATTAGCTTGTTTGTCGCTGCATGAGCCCCCCCTCCCTCCCCCCTCCCTCCCCCCTCCCTCCCCCGTCCAGACAGACACGCTCTCCCCAGAAGGTGGGTGTGTGTCATTAGTCGTACTACAATGGAGTCGTGGCAACAAAAGCCGTAGTCATTCTGTGTCCCGGCATGGAAGGACGGAGATGTCACAAATATTCCGTTCCATGTGAGGCAGGTCTGTTGCCATGTGGACTGGTTTTGCATCGTCAGCCTTGAAAACACTGTGCAGCTATCAGCCAACAACCACAGAACACCCACTGATGAACACTAAAACCGACCATAACAAGACGTTTCTTGTCTCGTAACTTGCTTCTCCCCACAGAGAGAGACTTTGCTTTGTGTGGACTCCACTGCCTGGGCCTCACAGGCCTTTCAAGAGCAAACAGTCTTCCAGACCCCCTCCTCTTATGTGTCCAACCATGTGGAATTCATAATGTACAAGTTCTAAACTCTTATTTACAGTAGATGATTTATGTTCGGTCCCTAGTCTGCACACACGTGTCGTCCTTAGGTATGGCTGCAAGGCCGCAGTGATGAAATGCAGACCCTGATGATGTCATGGGATGGAAGTGACAGGAGAGAGAGAGTGAGACACTGAGGAAAGAGAGGGAGGGAGAAACAGAAAGCGAGAGAGGGCGATTGAGAGACTTTAAGGGATGAGAGGAGTTCAGTCATCCATTCTCCCCAGTGGGAGAACCGTATCCCACTTCCAGGAGAGACTCGGACCACAGCAAGGGAGTTAGAAGTAGGGGGGAGGGAGGGAGGGGGAAGGTGGGGGGAGAGAGAGGAAAATGTAGAGCGAGATGATCTCATTGTGCTGTAGTGCCAAAGCAAGGGTCTCATCTCAGGGATCATATTTCCTAGGGTTCAGTAGGGGGGCTGCTGGGAATGGATCACCATACGGCTTACCTCACCGTATAGCCCCCCTCCACCCGCCCCCCCCCCCCCCACCTCACCGTATAGCCCCCCTCCACCCACCCCCCACCTACCCATGTCTAGTGTATCCAGACTGAGACCAAACTGATTCCAACCACAATGTCATCAATATGGCAGAAGGGGTTTATAGTCCTGTAACCACCGGGTCGACAGAGGCTTTCTTGGTCTACCCCTCGTTCACACATACTGATCACGCAGTCTTGGTTAAAACCATTATACATGAAAGTGTGGCGCGTGTTTCCCTTAGAGGATTCTACTGAGTGCTGCAGACGTTGGTAGCAGAGGCCAGCGTTATAGTCTGTAACACACATGGTGGAGTGCTGTTTTTTTGTTTGTTTCTGTGATGTGGTAGAGGGAGTCTTGTCAGACTAGTTTTATATTTAGTGTTTACGGGTGAAATATGGACATCGTGCCCAGCTGTGTGTGTGCTCTGTGTGTGTGTGTGTGTGCGCGTGCGTGCTCAGGACAGCCAGGTTGATTTGTGTCTTTCCACTGGAACCTGACCCGTATTCTCCTAAATATTTAATTCCCGTTTGTTTCTGCATTATTTAAGTTAAAAGCAAAGATCTTCCGATTCGTGTTTTTACCTCTTTTTTTCCAGGTTGCAGCACTTGTCTGCTCACTTTGCAGGAGGACAGTTGTTGTTACACATTTTTGGGGGCATTCTTTCCTTTATTATTTTTTAAGTGGCGTCAGGTGGAGGGAAGTGAGTCAGGTGGCTGAGCGGTTAGGGAATCGGGCTAGTAAACAGAAGGTTGCTGGTTCGATTCCCTGTGCCAGGTCTGTGCCAAATGACGTTGTGTCCTTGGGCAAGGCACTTCACCCTACTTGCCTCGGGGAGAATGTCCCTGTACTTAGTGTAAGTCGCTCTGGATAAGAGCGTCTACTAAATGACTAAATGTAAATGTAAGTGACAGTATAGAGTGACAGGAAAGGCAGGGGGAAGAGAGGGGGGGGATTATACATGCAGCCAAGGGCCCAGGCTACCCCCGGATTCAAACCCGGGTCTCTGCAGTCAGGCCTCCCTGGTGCTTTCAGGCTCCTGGTGGATTGGAAGTATGGCCACCTGAGACAGACATCTGTGAGAGGAAAGCATATCAAAACGTTCATTTTAAAAGCCTTCAGTTAGATCGGTTGTGGCTAGCCCTAGCTTATGTCAGCATATCAGAAATATTTTAACCCAGCTGAATGATTCTTTCTCTTGTCAGAACTTGCACGCCACTGTAACTGAGAGAGTCTGAAGTGAAGTCTGCGTTATGTTGGTTATTTTCTCCAGTACTGGCCCCTTAACTTCACAATACTGCACAAAGCCCTATCGCTTCCAAATAGCTGTGACCCAAAAAGTGGACAGAACTGTGTTAATTCCCCTAAAGCCAGTCTGAGCCTCGGTATTGGGCATGGGAACCATAAGGGGTCCAGCCCTGCTCCAGCCAGCACACAGGAAACACTCTTTTATACAAGGATGGGACGTTTAGGAATGAATAACTAACTTGCCCTGACTGATGCTGTCTAGACGAGCAATTGACTCAGTTGTTTACAGCTGAAGGAGACTTGACTAGGCAGGGGGAGGGCACTGCAGAGAGAGAGAGATAGGGTCTGTGTCTGGGTCTGGCTGGAGGGCACTGGGAGAAACCCAGGCCTTCAGGGAAACGCTCGCTGGCTCTCTGAGGAGCCGGGGGCCATCGAGATAACGTCTGGTAATGGCAAACATGTGTGAAGTAAATATTTGAGCTAACCTGTAGCAGGACCTGCCCCCCCCCCCCCCCCCCGCTCTTGACGTACCTCGCGTGACAATGTTACCCCGCTTCTGAAAGCATCTCTATGGTTAGTCTGTGCTCTAGTGTGTGTGCATGCGTGTGTGTATTCAAGTCTCTCAAGTGCTTTGAAGTCCCTCTCGTGTGTGTGTGTGTGTGTGTGCACTCGAGTGCTTTGAAGGCCTCCTGTGTGGGTGTGTGTGCCAGTGCTTGTGTGCTGTTGTTCGGCTGTGGAGGTTGTGTTGTTCGGCTGTGGAGGTTGTGTTGTTCGGCTGTGGAGGTTGTGTTGTTCGACTGTGGAGGTTGTGTTGTTCGGCTGTGGAGGTTGTGTTGTTCGGCTGTGGAGGTTGTGTTGCTCGGCTGAGGAGGTTGTGTTGTTCGGCTGTGGAGGTTGTGTTGTTCGGCTGTGGAGGTTGTGTTGTTCGGCTGTGGAGGTTGTGTTGTTCGGCTGTGGAGGTTGTGTTGTTCGGCTGTGGAGGTTGTGTTGTTCGGCTGTGGAGGTTGTGTTGTTCGGCTGAGGAGGTTGTGTTGTTCGGCTGTGGAGGTTGTGTTGTTCGGCTGTGGAGGTTGTGTTGTTCGGCTGTGGAGGTTGTGTTGTTCGGCTGTGGAGGTTGTGTTGTTCGGCTGTGGAGGTTGTGTTGACGCGGATTCATACTATTAATGGACCACAGAGGCATTCAAGCACTCTTCCAGGACAAGGACTCTTGTCATTTAGTAATTAAAAACATTCTGTAGTTTGACTGAATATTTGAGATGTTTTCATGATGTGTCACTACTAATGCACCAACGAAGGCGGTGAGCAGAGTCTGCATTTGTCAGCTGCGTTTTATACCAGATGGCTGGGTGGGTCAGACGGCTGAGTGGTTAGGGAATCGGGCTATCAATCAGAAGTTTGCCGGATCGATTCCCGGCTGTGCAAATGACGTTGTGTCCTTGGGCAAGGCACTTCACCCTACTTGCCTCAGGGGGAATGTCCCTGTACTTACTGTAAGTCGCTCTGGATAAGAGCGTCTGCTAAATGACTAAATGTAAATACCGATGACTGTGCTCTGGGTACTGATCCTCTTTTATGTTCGCTTACGAAAAAAGTTTTCAAGACGTCCAAAGTTAAAAGACCAAATGCCACAGCGTTGTAAACATCTGTTTATGTTCCTCCTTCAGATAAGAGAGACACAAGCAAGATGGAGGACTCCAGCAGCAGCAAGCCGTTCATGGTGACCTCCTCCCTCAACCTCAAGGTCACCACCCCGTCCTTCTACAACCAACCAAAGAAGTTCGCCTCTGTGGCTCCCCCGCGCCCCAAAAGCGTGACCCCTCCCTCCGCTCCCTCCCCGACGCCCATCGGCACGGGCATGATTGGTCGAGTCGGAGAGATGCCCCCCCCCTCCCCCCTCGCTCTATGAAGGTATGAACATGTCAGCCGCTGTCTCAGTCAACATGGACGTCCTGCATGTCAAATCCACGACTGGTCCAGTTAGCAGCCTTCCTCCTCCTCCTCTCCAAGCTCTGCTTTATTTGGTATGAAGGTATCAAATGGGTTGAGATGCCAGGCTGTGGTTGAGCCTTCTGGTTCATCACGGGGAGAGAGTAGAGCTGAGGCAGGAATCAGTTGAAGGTTTGAGCTAGCTATGTGACTGGTCCTCACTGCACTCAATTTCAGTTAACCCTTTTTTGTCACTGAAAGCATGTTGTTATTTTGTTGTCGAGAGCAGGTTTGTTGTCGAATATTTTATAGTTTTTTTCTAGTGATCCTAGAGTTTGGACCAATCATCTGAACATACATGAAAAAAACATGAAACCCTCCATTTTATAGAAAATGATTTGTATCCTTGGCCTGGAGTGGCAACGGAGCATTTTGAAAGTGGAAGTGCAATTGTATTGTCACGCCTTTTTAACCGTTATCAACTTCCTGCTTTCTGTCAGACTTCCCACCCCCCCCTCCTCCATTGGATGATGCCGAGCAGCTAACCCCGCCCCCTGTATGCTTCACCACATCCCCTACCCTGAAGGAC
Organism: Thaleichthys pacificus; assembly: GCA_023658055.1. NCBI lineage: Eukaryota > Metazoa > Chordata > Actinopteri > Osmeriformes > Osmeridae > Thaleichthys > Thaleichthys pacificus. Next base: position 18,859,739 of record CM042871.1, on the reverse strand, counting down.
CCCCACCCTGCCTTCCCCGCCCCTCCCCCACCCGCGGTTGATGATTTGCCCCTCCCGGACCCCCCTGAGGAAATTGCCTGTCACCCCACCTCCCCCTCTCCTCCCCCTCCTCCCCCGCCTCCTCCCCCTCTCCCGGTCCCTGGTGCCAGTGTTCCCAGTGCCCTCGGGAACTCTCCGGTGAGTCTGGGGTACACCCTTTCATACCACTTTGTCAAATGCTGTGGAAGTATGAAGGACTCTGACCTTGTTTCTCTGATATTCTTCATTTTCTCTCCCTCTCTCTCCGCCTCTCTTTCTCTCCCCTCTCTCTCCCCCTCTCTCCCTCGCTCTCTCTCCCTCTCTCTCCCCCTCTCTCTCTCCCTCTCTCTCTCCTTCTCTCCCCCTCTCTCCCCGCCTCTCTCTCCCCCTCTCTCTCCTCTCTCTCTCCCTCTCTCTCCCTCTCTCTCCCCCTCTCTTTCTCCCTCTCTCCCCTCTCTCCCTCTCTCTCCGCCTCTCTCCCCTCTCTCTCCCTCTCTCTCTCCCTCTCTCTCCCCTCTCTTTCTCCCTCTCTCCCCTCTCTCCCTCTCAGAACCTGATAGAGAAGCAGACTAGTTTCGACCAGCAGCTGGACTCTCTGACTGACCTGCTTTCTGAGATGGAGAACAGGGGACCGTTTAACCCCAAGGTAGAGGACACGTGCTGGGCTGGGCTGAGGGAGGGGAGGGGCTGGGCTGGGCTGAGGGAGGGGCTGGGGGAGGGGCTGGGGGAGGGGCGGGGGGCGGGGCGGGGGGTCTCCAGATGGAGGGAGGGCCAGTGCACAACGTCTTAAGAGAGGGGACACTAGGTGAGGTGTGTGGGAGTGACGAGGCCGTCACAGAGGCGACTAGGGAGAGGAAGAGCGGGGGGCAGGATGGGGGCAGTGTGGGGGCAGGATGGCGGCAGTGTGGGGGCAGGATGGGGGCAGTGTGGGGGCAGGATGGGGCAGGATGGGGGCAGTGTGGGGACAGGACAAGGGCAGTGTGGGGACAGGACACGGGCAGTGTGGGGGCAGGACAAGGGCAGTGTGGGGGCAGGACAGAGGCAGTGTGGGGGCAGGGCGGGGGCAGTGTGGGGGCAGGGGCAGGGCGGGGGCGGTGTGGGGGCGGGGGCAGGGCGGGGCAGTGCGGGGGCAGTGTGGGGGCAAGACAGAGGCAGTGTGGGGGCAGGGCGGGGGCAGGATGGGGGCAGTGCGGGGCGGGGCAGGGCGAGGGCAGGACGCTGAGTCAGAGAGAAAACACGGAGAGGAGAGGCTCAGTGGAGGTAGTTTGGAGAGCTTCCAAGATGCCTGTGTTTGAGTTGAACTCTGGGATGAGTAAACTGTAGATGCAGAGAGAGACGGAAAGAGGAGGAGAGCGAAGGAGGGGTTGAGTGAGTGATTCTCACTGGACGAGAATGAGAATGTGTGATGCATACAGAGCAGTGGAGAGAGAGGAGAGAGGGAGAGAGAGAGGGAGAGAGAGGAGGGGGGAGGGAGAGAGTGAGAGAGGGAGGAGAGAGGAGGGAGAGGGGGAGAGGGAGGGAGAGAGGGAGAGAGAGAGAGAGGGAGGGAGAGTGAGAGAGAGGGAGGGAGAGTGGGAGAGGGGGAGGGAGAGTGGGAGAGGGAGGGAAAGAGAGAGGTGGAGAGGGAGAGGGAGGGAAAGAGAGAGGGAGGGAAAGAGAGACGGAGAGGGAAGGAAAGAGAGAGGGAAAAGAGGGAGTGAGAGAGAGGGAGGGAGAGAGATAAATGGAGAAGAGAGTTTGCTGCCAGGCGAGAAACAAGCGTCCATAAATGGACAATGTTTTTATCCGACGAGGAATAACTGGGTCACGAGAGAAAAATGTTGGCTCCACATCACAAATGAAACGTCAGGAACCATATTCTTCCTGATAAGCCCCTGGCCCTCGTACCGGTCAGGTAGGGATCTGTCAATAGAAGTCCATTCATAAGATACGACTGAATATGAAGTTGCAGATAGAGCATTTCTGTGGGCTGTCAAACTGATCCCACAGCGAGGGTGGAGAGGAAGGGTGGATGGAATGTTGATAAGGTGGCTGATAAGCCCAGAGCCTGTGCAGACCAGTACGACTGACCCAAAAGGGAACTAGTAAAGCATATCAGGAACCTGCGTTAAACAAACTCCTCTTGTTTTCATTGTCGTCGTCTCCGTAGTTACCGAGCCAGTACTCCGCTGCACCTGCACGCCAGCCGAGTGCTCCTCCCCCCACCGCTCCCAAGCCCGCCCTCTCCTTCCTCCCCCCTCCGGAGATGGGGGACAAGCCCCCTCCGGCGCCCTGGGCGGAGGAGCTTAAAGCCAGAACCAACCGAAACCAAGCCAATCACAGTGCGTCTGCCGCTCCTGTGCCCGCCCCCGCCGCACAGCCATTGGCTAAAGGCCCGAGTGGCGCTCCCAAGAGTGGTTCCCTTCCTGTCAATCAAACCGGGACGGGATTCGGGGTCAGAATGGCGGCCCCGGTGGCGCCGAAGCCGAACAAGAACCACCTCCCCGCCCCGTTCGGCGCGGCCTCCCCGGCCGCCCCCGCCCCCGCCCCTAAACCCTACCCCACAGCCAGCTCCTCCCCTGCCGCCCCCGCCCCTAAACCCACCCCCACAGCCAGCTCCTCCCCTGCCGCCCCCGCCCCTAAACCCACCCCCACAGCCAGCTCCTTCCCTCCCCCCCCACCCCAGCCCCCTGGGCCTCCGACCAGCACAGTGGCTCCCCCTGCCTTCAATCACTTAAAGAAGTCTCCCATTGGCAGCCTGGAAAATCGTGAACCCGCCCCCTCCTCCTGCCCAAGGCCCGCCTCCTCAGCCTAAGACGATGACATCACCCCCCTCCTCTTTTAACCAGCCAATTAAATCTCCCTCTCCATCAAAGGTATGTGATATATCCAAGCCTTTCACAGAAACATTTATTTTGGATCTTTTATATAGATTTGTATGAATCTGTAATGATATTTTTTTATTTAGAGCCATTTCTTTAACCATTTAAACACCAAATGCTTGGTGAACTCAATGCAAAACATCAATATTTTTCTGGTAGCCTTTACCGAACACAGTACGGAGCACTTCCTGGTTGTGTGTGCAAATGTGAACTCTGTGCCCCCCCCGACCCCATCCTAGCCCTCCCCCCCTGGCCCAGTCTCCATCCCTGGTGGTGGAGTTCCCCTCTCTATGAGAGAGGTGGAGGAGCTGGAGAGAATGACCAACGACTTCATCAAAGATATGGACACACATGCTCCTGTCATCACATCAGCCACCCACAGGTAAACACGTGCACTCGCACAGGTAAACACGTGCACTCGCACAGGTAAAACACGTGCACTCGCAACAGGAACACGTGCACTCGCACAGGTAAACACGTGCACTCGCACAGGTAAACACGTGCACTCGCACAGGTAAACACGTGCACTCGCACAGGTAAACACGTGCACTCGCACAGGTAAACACGTGCACTCGCACAGGTAAACACGTGCACTCGCACAGGTAAACACGTGCACTCGCACAGGTAAACACGTGCACTCGCACAGGTAAACACATGCACTCGCACAGGTAAACACACACACGCTCTTCATCGTGTTTACTGTCCAAGTTACAAAACCGTGTTTACACTCTCTCTGTCTGTCTGTCTCTCTCTCTGTCTCTGTCTGTCTGTCTCTCTCTGTCTGTCTGTCTCTCTCTCTCTGTCTGTCTGTCTCTCTCTCTCTCCCCCCTCCCCTCCCTCCCCCTCAGAGGTGTGTGGTAAGTGTAAGGAGTCCTTGTCGCGCACCCAGCCGGCCGTGCGAGCCATGGACAAGCTCTTCCACTCGGACTGCTTCTGCTGCCTGAGCTGTCATCGCCCCCTGCAGGGCATGCAGTTCTACGACAAGGATGGGACCCCCGAGTGTGAGGACTGCTACGTGGTGAGGACCCCCACGCCACGCCGTGGGACCCCACACACACACACACACACACAGCCCCACACACACACACACAACCCCACACACACCTCACCTCGCCTTCTCGGTATGTTCGTACAGCGGGAGTGAGAGAGAAAGACACACACACACACATGAACAGTGTGATGTCTTCCTCAGAGTTCCCTGGCGGTGTGTTCCCGCTGTGGTGAGAAGATCACAGACCGCGTGCTGAAGGCGGTGGGCCAGTGTTTCCACGCCCACTGCTTCCGCTGCAGCACCTGCTCCTGCAGCCTGGAGGGGGCGCCCTTCATCACCGACGACAACAACAACCCCTACTGTGTCCAGGATTATCACAGGTAGGCGTGTGTGTGTGTGTGTGTGTGTGTGTGTGTGTGTGTGTGTAAAGGCTTCAGCGCAAGGAAGTGTAGGATCTTTTGTATGTATGTATGTGTGTGTGTGTGTATCTCTGGAATGTCAATAGGCTCTATGTCCTAACATCGTGTGTGTGTGTGTGTGTGTGTGTGTGTGTGTGTGTGTCAGGCGGTTCTCTCCCCTGTGTGTGAGCTGTAACGAGCCCATCGTTCCCGCCCCGGGAAGCGAGGAGACCGTCAGAGTCGTGGCCCTCGACAAAAACTTCCATCTCAAGTGTTACCGGTGTGAGGTGAGTTTCACAAACAGTGACGTCAACATTGTTGTATAACAAAAATTACGGCAATTTCCCCACAATCTGATGGTCCTGAGGAAGCGAGCCTTCTGACACTGCCTCTGACACTGCCTCTGACACTGCCTCTGACACTGCCTCTGACACTGCCTCATCCTGTCCCTGCTCCAGGACTGCTCCCGCCCCCTCTCCATAGAGGCGGATGCAGATGGCTGCTACCCATTGGACGGCAAGATACTGTGCATGAAATGCCACACCCACCGAGCCAAGCAGGCCATGCACTGATTGGTGTAAAACAACCGTCATTCATAGAGGGGGGGAGGGGGAAATGAACAACAGAAACTAACCCAAAGCACAGGATCCCTTCAGTTCCCTTCATGTCTTTGCAACAGGGCTTTACATGTGCGCACGTGAGAGTTTGTGAGGTAGAGGATGTTTGTATGGAGTTGTCCGGTGGTAGTGTTCCTCTCCCGTCTCTCTCTCTCTCTCCATCTCCCCCCTTCAATGCAGAGGTAATGTACTGCACTGATGTACACTCTTCTCCTCTCGCTCCCTCTCTCTCTCTTCCTCCTGTCCTCCCTCCCTCCCTCCTCGCCTCTTCGCCTCTGGCCTTGTTCGCGAGCCTGAGTTAGATCTCACGGCCGCTCTGTGTTTACGCTGAATCTCCCCCAGCATGACTTGCACAAACACATCTTTGTCATGGGCTCGGTCTCACCAGTCCAACATGGCCGCCCTCCCTCCCTCGCCTTCGTGCCCTCCTGACCTCTGAACTCTGACCTGAAGAATGTTCTGTCTGATGTCACAAAGGGGACAGGGGATTGATGGCTGTTATAGACTGAACAGTGATTGTGTGACACTGATCTGAGGTTTTCTATTGACTCGGATCGTGATGGTTGAGACATAGGGGAGGTTTAGCTGATCTTAAGTCAGTGCCTAACAGCCTCCTTTTCCAGCATTATGGGGTGTCTAAGTAGACATGAGTCGATAGATGTTTTAAGGTGGACTGACGTAGACATGAGGTTTTAAGGTGGACTGACGCCCCCCCCTGTAGCTCCCAGATCTGCACTGGTGGGCTGGCAGTACCTTAAGCACACCAGGCGTTGTAGTGCCTGCGAGCAAACACGTTGCTTAACAGCCTTTAGTGTGCTTTCTTCAGAACTATATATCCCATCAGGCATTGCACGTTTTACAGAGCAGTGCAGTATGGGAAATGTAGTTCCCCTAGGGCTAACACCTTAGTGCAAAAAAAAAAACAAAGATGCGGAAAATCGTGAACGTTGCTCTTTTTCATTTGTGGTGTGAGCTTGTTACTTCATAGGCATGCAACACAAACAGATCTCTGATAGTCTTGCTCCATTTGATCATGCAAGATAAAAATGAAATTTAAAAAAAATAGTCATTGTGAAAATAATTTAAAGTGTAATAGCGAATTTCAGCCTAGTGTGTACATTTTGTGGCATGCTGTCAAGAACAAAAGTGACAGGGACTTGTGCCAAACAAAGAATTCATTCCAGTGATCTCAGAAAGGAGAACAGCTGATTGAAAGCACAGGTGTTTCTTGTTAGAAAGCTATACAGAAACACGTCTCCTGGTTTGTCATTCACTCTGTGACTGCTTACAAGTTACAGCTCTGGAGGAACATTGAGAGACACTGCACCTTTTTCTTTCATGTTCCTCACTTAAAAATGTCCTTCTCAACTTAAAAAAATTAAATAAAATTCAAGACAAAAGGTGCAGTGGTCTCCATGTATCCCAGAGCTGTATAGTCCTGGGGTTGTTTCAGTAAGGTTGATACAGAATGTTGCTACTTTTAAGTGTGAGTACACACCCTCCAACTGTAAATGCTTTGTGTTATTTCTTTTTGCAGTCGTAGCTCTCTGAACAATGCTCTAAACCTGATAGGAACAAGGATTCTAAGTATTATAGCCACACATGTATAAAACCAAGCAGCCACTACAGAGAGCAGGAACATTATAACAGCTTCAGATGCTCCTGCAAAGTACAGGTCACTGACTGAAAACACCTTCAGGCCTTCACTTTTCACACTTCCCATTCCTATTTTTTTTTTTTTTTTACATCTCTTTCATTTGGTTGTGTGTGTTGTACATGGTATATCAGTCTTCAATGAATACCACTATTTTGCCATAACTCTTCTAGTGTATAATAGTGTCTTGGTATTTGCTCTATTTTGAGTTACTCTACTTATAATCTTCCAGTACTGTGTTACATTGATTATGACTCTTTTGACTTTGTTGGTTTGCATGCGGTCCTTTTCCAAGATGATATCCCACTGTTGTCTTTAGGTTGGTGTTACCCATAGCAACACTCCTTCCCACGAACACATTCATTCTTATGAATTTGACCATCGCCTTGCACAACAGTTAAACAATAACAAACACAACATCCAAAACCATGTGGCCAAATGTGACTCAGCATGTAAGCTGTGATGATGATGATGTTGTTGTTTATGTTTTTCTATCTTAAGTATTATCTCCATTTTTTTTTATTTGCACAAACTATTTCCCCCTTGTGACCATGCCTCCATCACCAGTGCTCAGTATGACAGTGATGATGATAATGCCTTCTCCAATTTCCTCCAACATTAATTTAATTGTCATGTATGATTATTGCCTTGTTTTTTCATAATGTTCTTATATAAATCCCTCAATTATGATAGTGTGAAAGTGTACAGTATATGTTTACGTTTCAAAACATGCAAACATTATTGACTTTATATTTGTTTCTCTTCTCATTTTACTGTACTCAAAATAATAAAACAAATTGCTAATTGCCAAAACCGTTGTCCTTTCTTCCAAACCAGCTGGTTAGTTAGTGATAATTCCACTTTTTATGAAAACTGTAATATATAAAATACCCAATCGAAACAAAACATTGTCTACTCAGCAGGTTTCTTTTTAATCTTTCGTGTTTTCCCCCTCTCTCTATCTCTCTCTGGCCTCTCCATGTGACAGTGTCGCAACGTGGAACCTCTCCTGTCCTCAGTCACGTGTCCGAGCAACCTCTATCAGTTCATACCAGCCATATGTTGCACTGATAGTGACGACTATGGAGCAGGATATGTGCGCACTAGAGATGCATGCCTGTGTGTATCCTCTTTGCTTGAATTGTGGCTTTCTGTAAAGTTGACATACAGAAAAAGGTAGGTCTCTGAGTGAAAGTCAAAATCCTTTGTGGTGAACGTTTAAAGGGATTCCCAAACATCCCTATCAGTTGTGCGCACACACACACACACAGCAGATCATGCCTGTCCCATACTAGGGCTGTCGTACCACTGAATCATGGGTGCTGAGAGCAGGGAGCCACTCTCTTTATCAGAACGTCAGAGGAGGAGAGAAGTGAGTGATGAAAAGAGATAGAGAGCTGAGATGTCAGCTAGCTGACGGAGGGAGGGAGGGAGGGAGGGAGGGAGGGGGAGGGAGGGAGGGAGAGGAAGAGGTGCCTCCATATTTGAGGGAGAACATCAAACAAAACTCATCAGTGGATACAAACACGCTGAAGGCAGAAGTTAAGAGAAAGAAGTACAAAGAAGAACATGATTGGGAACCAGCCTGAGCCTCAGGTATGAACTATAGAGATGTCATGCAAACTTTGCATCGTTAGAAAATAGTAACTATGGAAATAAATGATTTAGGATTGACCATAAACATATTTTAACTGTTTGACTCTTGGCAATTACTTTCATAGTCCCAGATAAAGAAAGTATATGAGCTAGACTACTGTAATATTATAGCCAACATCAAACTCCTTATATTTAATTGTAGGCAGATTTAAGTAGCATTGAGAACTAAAATGCAAACTTAGATGGGACTGAAGAAAAAGGAACTAAAAAAAGAAACCTACCTTTCTGTGTCGCAATACAGGCCCAGCTCCAGTTCCCGCCTCTTCCCCAGCCACAGTTTCAGCTCCAGGCCCTCTCCGAACCCCAGCCCAGCCCCCAGGCCCAGCCCCTGGCTCAGGCTCTCTCCGAACCCCAGCCCAGCCCCCAGGCCCAGCCCCAGACCCTCTCTGAACCCCAGCCCAGCCCCCAGGCTCAGCCCCAGGCCCAACCACAGACCGTTCCCCAGCCTGAAGAGGAAGTGAAAACCAGGGTGTTCTCCAGACTCCTCCTCTTCCTCTTTGGCTCCTCCCTCTGCTTCTCGGTTTTGGGCCTGGCCTATTACTCCCAGAAGCACCTCGCAGCAGTTGGCACAGAGGTCAAAAGGGCAGATAACCCTAACCCTAACCCAGGTACGCAAACACACAGACACAGTGACACACAAACTGTAAACACTTACCGGAGTCAGGTGGGAGTCAGGTGGCTGAGCGGTTAAGGAATCGGGCTAGTAATCAGAAGGTTGCTGGTTCAATCCCCGGCTCTGCCAAATGACGTTGTGTCCTTGGGCAAGGCACTTCACCCTACTTGCCTCGGGGGGGAATGTCCCTGTACTTACTGTAAGTCGCTCTGGATAAGAGCGTCTGCTAAATGACTAAATGTAAATGTACCCCCCACAACACCTTTCCTTTTCTCTTTCAGCCGTGTTCCCATGCCTGACCCCTGCTTGCCAGGAGGCCTCCGCTCGTCTGGACCTGTCCGTTGACCCCTTCACCCAGCCTTGTGACTACTTCCTGTTCACCTGTGGGTCGAACGGGTCCTCTCTAACCAACAGAGGGAGACAGAGAGGCAAGGGGCTTCCCCCACACCTGCAGGTTGAGAGAAAGAGGGATGTAGATGCCGGCAGGCAAGGGAGAGGACCGAAGGAGAGACAGACTGACAGAAAGGAGGAAGAGATGACCGACCCAATGCTGGACAGACAGACTGCTCTGCTGCAGTCACTGAAGGCCACTCTGGGTATTTACCTAATCTATATTGTGATTTGCTATTCACCTCTGACGATTGCATGTGGATTGTGACTAATCAGATGAGTCTTTACATTTTATTTGACACTTTTGACTCCTTTTCAGAGATGGAGGATCTGTCTGGACCTGCCAGCCCAGCGGTGCAGAAGGCCCGGGGGTTTTATCGCTCCTGTATGGAGAAGGGACCCACTGAGAGCGCTGGAGCAGAACCCTTTCTCAGACTCATCCAGAAGGTGACACCGCATAGCATGTCCTCTGGATGTGCCTGAACACCCCCCCTTTTTAACACGTTTTGATGTGAGTTCCTGTGCAGAGTTCCATGTTTTATTGCCCTCCCTCTCTTCATTCTCCCATCCCTCTTTCCTCAGCTCGGTGGGTGGGGGGTGTCGGGTGCGTGGAATCAGACCGACTTTAACTCCACGCTCTCTCTGTTGATGAGGGACTATGCCACCTTCCCGTTCTTCAGCCTCTATGTAGGCAAGGACCCCAACGACGTAGATCCGAGGAGCAACAAGAAATACATACAGGTCAGAGAGGCAGGAACAAAGACACCGTTTCCTCACGGTGGTATTACATCATGTGTGAAATGGTAGTGATGTAACCAGGTTTATTTGGGGTGGGGGACAGTGACAGTGGTTAAAAGCTATTTGTTTATCAGATTGACCAGCCTGATTTCCAGATTCCCATCGAATGGAGCAATGAGATGCAAAAGTCAAAAGCGAACACTCAGGTGACTGAAGGATCACGCTAGCGGCACATGAGACAGAAGTACAATTCCTCGATCCTGACATTCAAACGCCATCCCAGATACTTAAGTTTCTCCTCAGCCCCCCCCCCCCCGTTCCCCCCCTCCCCCAGACCTTGCGTCCGTTCCTAGCGTCGTGTGAGAAGTACCTGGATCTGCTGGGCTCCGCCCCCATCAGAAACAGTCTCCATGTGGGACTGTTCATCGCTCTGTCCTCGGAGCTCGCGGTAACCGCTGCCCCTCTACACCACCGCCTGCAGCTGGGGCTGCTGTACCAGCGCAAGACCATCAGAGAGCTGCAGGTACACACACACACCCACACCCACTCACACACCCACACCCACTCTTCTGGTTTACCTGCATCCACTGTCACTCATTCCCTTTTCTTCCTCTTTCTCATTCACACAGACCTTGGCCCCTGCTATCGATTGGCTGGGCTGTCTGCAGGCTGCCTTCCATCCACACCCAGTCAGCCAATTGGATCAAGTCTTACTGCACAACCTCCCTTACATCATTCAAATGTCTCGCATCATTGGCAAATGGCTCAACAAACATGAACTGAGCGCCATGTAAGTAGTCTGATAATAAACTGTCTGGAAACTGTCAAACGTTACTCATCCTTAATGAATAGCTACACTATGTTAACTACCTCCGCTACATATTAAAGTAACTGTTAACATATTTAGTTTTTCCTCTGTCTTCTGCTTCAGCGGCCCGATCCACACCTACATGATCCTGTCTCTGCTGCAGACTTTCATACCTGCCCTGGATTCCAGGTTTGCTGAGACGGACAGGAAGTTCTCATCGGCTCAAGGGTATACCGAGAAGGTTAGAAGAAGAACGTTACCTTGTTTTGTCGATTAGAGATGTGGCAGAATTTTGTAGTATTCACATTTTGTATTGAAGTGGTTGGGTTGTTGGATTAAGGATTCGTTTACATTCTGGTGACCTGAAGCAGAAACTCCCTCGCTGGAGGCAGTGCGTTTTGGAGACCGAGAAAGGCTTTGACACTGTGCTCACATGCCTTCTTCACAAGACGACCGTTCACAAAGAAGTGAGGGTGGCACACTTACTCATTTTTTTTTTAATGGGCATGAGCTTTCCTAGTCTGAGTGACAAAATGTGTTTATACAGATGGAAGAGATGACTGAGAATATATTTTCCTCCTTGAAGTCCAAACTGGCAGATCTCAAATGGAGGGATGAGGAATCTCACCAGTCGGTTGTAAATAAGGTCAAACAAATATTTAACTTCATGTCAGTTTCTAGTAGTAAAATAAAATGTAAGAAGAAGAGTAAATATTTTTGTCTGTCCAGGTTTGGTCTTTAGCTCCAAGATTGTCATCTAAAGGAGCCACCCACCATGACACAGAACTAGACCAGATGTTCTCAGAGGTAGACTAACATACCAGCTGTCATCGTCTAGCAGCCTGTCACTTGATGTGATACTGATCTCTCTGTTACTTCCAGGTGACGATCAGGGAACATGACTACTTCTCCAACTATGTCCAGTCCCTCTCCCTTCAGCAGAAGAAACTCATCAATCTCTTCTCCGAGACAGAGGAAAATAAGTGAGTAATCTTACCGTAGTCTTTGCAGAGTTTGTAGAGGGTGGTGGCGTCATTAAGGATCTGAGAACGGGACTGATATTCTCACAACACGTATCTGAAATGATTCTAGACTAATTTGTTTATAATGATCTCTTTATCTTCTTCCTCCTCCAGTTTGTCAATCACTTTATTTATCTCTGGGGAGGATCTGGTACTTCCCATAGGAATGTTTGTACCACCTTTCTTCCACCCTACGTATCCCCCAGCTGTTAACTACGGGGTTTTAGGTTCTTTGATTGCCAAAGACATCCTTCACCTCCTTCTGCCAGACAGTAAGGACAACAGTCACCATTCCTCCCATCATCATCAATACACATTCATCAACTCATTCATATAGATCTGGAAAATATGGAGACCGCTGCACCTTTTTTCTTTCATTTAAAAAAAAAAAAGTACCTTTCTGTTCCTCACTCAAAATTGGCCTTCTCAACTTTTAAATAAACGAAAGAAAAAGGTGCAGTGGTCTGGATTTTTTTTCTCCAGAGCTGTCAACTGTGCGCACGTGCATGCTGTGTTATATTTACAGTCCATTCTCAGAGTGAGACCGTTCAGACAGTGGGGGAGTGTGTGTGGGAGCGTTACGTCAGAGTGACAGAGGGCGCAGGCAGAGTGGGCGCTTTCTCGCTGTCCTCAGCGCAACGGCAGGAGATGTGGGTGCAGTACTCCGCCCTGCAGGTGGCGCTGCAGGTCAGTTTTAAGGACTGCCGTTTTATGACCTCCTTTTGTGGTCTCTTTCCTTAAAATCAACCTGCGTGAGCATTATAAATACACTGACATGTCCCCCCTCCCTCCCCTCCCCCACCCCATCTCCATCTTGTTATTAGGCTTATCATCTAAATCTGAAGCAGCGACCTGATGATTCATCTCTATCTGGTCTTTCGCACACTCACCTGTTTCTCACCTCATTCACTCAGGTAAACAACATCCATGTCTAATCATGACAACCGTCGTTTTTCGTCATCTTTCAACTGGATACGAAACTTTGCTCAAATATCACATTGCCATTTGATAAAAACATACTTGTTGATGTATTGAATAATGCTTATCGATGTTGATTTCTTGTTTCCATCATCTTTCAGATTAACTGTGACTCCTGACCCCTATCGTGAGTTCATGCCTTTTGAGCCTTCCTTCCTGGTGACTGTTTTATGTACAAACTCTGAACTCTGCCCAACGACCATGACCTGCACCGACAAACCACAACAGAATTTAACAAACACCTGCTGAGGTGACTAGCAAAGACATTAAAAGACGTACCATGTTATAGAGCTTCATGTTCCAATGAAGTGCGCCCGTCAAGTGGCTACAGTGGCCGCTGAGGAGTTTGTGGTCAAGCCTGTTGCTCATGAGGATAGTTATGGTACCCTACGATCTCATGAAACGCATAGGTCACCTATGCAGACTGCACAGAATGTCGATGGAAGCAAATCAGTGACATAATGTTTTGAATTTTAAAAGGCATAACTTTACTTAATATTGAAATTTAAACACCATCGAATATGTTGTTTTTGAATTCACCTATTAAATTGAAATATGAATTTATTTATAGGCTATGTAATAAAAAGAAATCTGATCAAAAATTCAAGGTTCGAAAATTCCGGTTGCTGGAATGATGAAATTCAGATCCCAAATATTACCGAATTAATTCGATAATTTTATAAAGAAAACAACAACAAAAAAGCGTTTAAGTAAAATGTAGATAGGCTATTTGTAGTTGTGTGTTTCTTTTTTCCAAAAAATAAAGTAGCCTACATAAAAATTGATTTCATTGTAGTTACTTGTTAATGCGTGTATTTGAGATTCCTCAAGAGTTGTGATTCCGACGTATGTTGAACGTAAATAATGTTGCAATTTCAAGCTAGTAGCTATAGCTAACACATTGTTGTTTCACTTTCTCATCGAAAACGTTAGAGCTAACTTGCAAACCTTCTCGAACAGCCGTTGGCAGTTAGAATTTCCAAAAAATAACAATTCTAATTTAGGCTAATTAGCTCGAATAAAACGTGAACATGCCTCAGTTGTAGATGGAAGTTACAATAAATAGACTAGCTATGCTACATTGATCTAATTTAGCTTACTTTAAATTATTGTAGGATCACAGAGGCAGGTCAGGTAGGCTTTTAGTTCCGAATACTCCTTAGGCCTACTGACTTGATTTTCTCTCTTTTTTTTATCAATCTCAGAAGGATTGAAGAAATGCCGAAAGAGAAAAATAGAACGAATGGGAAAAAGAGAGTCAATATTAAATTGAAGGAAACAATAACCCATCCAAGGAAACACAAAGTTAAACCCAAACAAAAGCCGGCAAAACAAAGGGTCAACACCCCGGCTAAACCACAGGTGAAAAGTTCCGTTAAATCACCTTTGTTGGCAAAGCAACCAAAGACAAAATCTCCAGGCGGTCGGGGCCTAGGGAAGGCAGGAGCTCGACGGTTGGGTCAGTTACTGAAACGTGCAATTCAAGAGAAGACAAATGTCACAGGAAAAGAAAAAGAGCCGTTGCCATGTAAGTATTGTTAAAGTAGAAGAGCTACTGTATTGTACTAGTACAGTACTGTGTTAGCTAGTCTAACCGGCCATTGATGTTTAATGTTATAGAGCTAGCTTAATGTTTTCAGATTCTACCTACTGTACGAGTAGCCAGCTAGTATCAGATAAATTAGATGCAATTTGGAGTTCTTATGAGTTCATGAATATTTCATAATCAACTAAATGTATCATTACCCTGCACGTAGCAACTCCAGTCCGGCTTTTCAAGTACCAGGTACAGGCTGAACCGAGTGAAGCCAAGACAGGATCAGGTTTGCCCAGGGTCTCGCAACTGATACTTCGGGTGGTCTCTCAGTGTAAGCACCGCGGGGGTATCTCCATGGTGGAGCTCAAGCACGCCTTGGCAGCTGGTGGTTACGATGTCAGCAAGAACAACACCCGTGTTAACTTAGCAGTGAAGGGTCTGGTGAGGAAAGAGACTCTGGTGCAGACCACAGGAACTGGAGCATCAGGTTCATTCAAGCTCAACAAAAAGGTAGAGACCAAATGCTTCTTCAATACTTTTTTTTGTAATAATTTGATTGACATGTTACAGCTGATGATAAATTAGCAATTTTACCCAAAGTATGAAATGTGCATTTGAGAAGTTTTAACAAATTGTTTACCGTATTCTAGAAATTGTCAGGGGGAAAGAATGCGAAAAGACATAAAACAGGCGTCAAGTCTGCAGGTGAGAAAGGAACCTTGAAACCAAAAGGACAGGCTGCAAGACCAGGTGCTAAAACAGGCAAACCAGCAGGGAAGTCACCTGAACCAGCTAGGAAGTCACCTACTAAACCAGCAGGGAAGTCACCTAAACTAGCAGGGAAGTCACCTACTAAACCAGCAGGGAAGTCACCTAAACCAGCAAGGAAGTCACCTACTAAACCAGCAGGGAAGTCACCTAAACCAGCAAGGAAGTCACCTACTAAACCAGCAGGGAAGTCACCTAAACCAGCAGGGAAGTCACCTAAACCAGCAGGGAAGGGAACCAAGTCACACCCTAATAAAGCAAATCACAGAAGACAGCGATAAAGATGGTGAAAAAGACAAATCAAGGCGCTTCCAAAAGCACCACAACACCCAGAGAAACACCCAGAGAAACAGACAACGACCAAGTGAAGCAATTCCTTATGGAGTTGGACTGACAATACAGACCTCTGGTAGATTTTAGATTGGTAGATAAACTATTTTAACATCACATTGTACAAGTTTTTCATCATACCGTTGTCCTTGCCATAAACGGTGTGTAATTATATTTTACATGTATATACTATGGTGTATATTTCATTAAATGTTTTGTGAAGTGAAATGTGACTTTTTATAACACAGCTCAAGACATTCATTGTTTCAAGGATAACAAATCAATCTGATTTATCAACCTTATCATACAGTTTATTATTACTGTATATCCAAGACCTGCTAAATAAAAAATGGCAATTCAGTACAAGATGTTTATATTTACCACTGTCTGATTAAATGTATTTGCTCAAACAGCACAGTTCCAACCAGTAACAAAAGAAATAGTACTTCTTCACACAAGTCATTTGCATCCATTCATACATATCCATGCCTCACAGACCATAAGAGCTGAGGCAGACAGTCTGTATTTCTGGCCAACCCCTTCCTCATCCATTAAAGTCCATGTATTTGCAGTGTCCTCTGGAGCATCAGTTTGGTAGCTTCATCACAACACACCCCATACCTCCTCAAAGGCAGAGCACATCTTGGCACAGGTCAGTGCAGCAGAGAGGGGGTAGTTACTAATGGAAACGGTCTTCTCAGTGTAGTCCACATTCACCTGAGGAGAGAATGAGGAGGTAAATGTGAACCAGTTTACACAAACAGGACACTCGACTGCGTGGACTAGAGGAAGGTTGCCTCCAGGAAATTTGTCAAAGGTAGTTCTCCATGTATAATATTGGACTTCATGGCTTATCAATACAAGCTCATTTCTAAAGCTAAGCTTGGAACTTCCAGCAGAAAGTTACTTTGAACAAAACTTACAGCTCCGTGTGCAAACGCCCCCACAACCACAGTAGCAGGCCCCTCCTGAGGCACCACGGTCCTGGGACACACAGCCTCCCCTGAGGAGAAGGAGGTGCAGATCCTTGGACATCCAGCAGGCAGGTGGTCCGATACGGGGTTCTTGATCAGCTTCAGCAGGCGCTGGGGGCCGTCGGCCGCCCTCACACTCAACTTGTGCAGAAGTTGGACTAGAAGGGGTTAGAAGAAGAGATGAAGTGAGAGATGGAAGTGAAAGTAATGACTGGATAGATCCAACGACAGAGGTTTTTGCTTTGTGCCCTATCCCTGACGCCTTATTTTCTCCCATCGAGCCCTGATATATGCTGGAAATGAACAAGACCCAGGGCCACTAGTCTTACCCATAAGGCCACAGAAGCGGGGGAAGGTTCGAGGAATGCGAGTCTGTGGGTTGAATCTCTACCAGGGCGTTTCTCTCTGTATGGATGTAGACTTGGAGCAGGCCTGCTCTGTTTAGCGGGCTGTCCATTAGCATCAGCAAACACTGGCGGAGTGCAAGAACGACACATTAGATCGAAAATGAAAATGAAGCCAGTTAATTAACAGGAGTCTTTAAAGCTCTTTGAGAACATACCTGATGCGTGATATCAGGTCTAATCTTGCCGGGATCCCTCCCACTTTTAATGATCATGCTCTTGTGTTGGTCACAATTTAGCAGCTCGAAAGTTTTCCCAACCTGTGAGCAAAGAACATTAACAGGGAAAGTAGTTATTTACTGCTCGTGTGTCATGCTTGACAGCAAAGCATTTTTTCCCAGAGGGAAATAGAGGCTAGCTACCAAGCAACTTGTTTACACTACTAGAGAACATTCTTAATGCATTCGATTCGAACTTCATACCTTCACAGTCTCAAGCGTTGCCCCCTCTAGAACAACTACTAGCCGCCTCTCAGTCATGCGATCGTGAAGGCTGCGAAGATGTTTGGCTGGTTTTGGTTCATATTCGTCTAAATGTTCAAAACCACGTTTGTTACTCATACTGTCAGCCATGCTTGCAAAATGGATGGACGCAGGAATACTGCGTGGCACTGAAGTTCGAAGGACTGCGTATGTTGAGGTAGCATGTCGTAGATCTAAAGCGCCGGAAGTCTGTTACCAAATTTGCAGAGGATCAACGTGTTGAGAGGAACCCCACATGTGCGAACGGTCTATCTGCGTCTATTGATAAAATAAAAGTAGACTAATATCTTAAGGGTGAGTGGTGTGATTATTTGTGTACCGTAGCTGTTTGTACGTGAATTTGAATGCATTTTATTGGTGACATGCAAACCTACTGACTACACTATTTAAATTATGTTTAGCTAGCACGCTAAAGGTAGCTAACACTACTTTTAAGGTTTAACTTGCTATTAAATATTTAAAATAACGTTAGTTACAATTAACAGGATATTTATTCCTCTCGAGCATTACTTTTAAGTTATTGTGCCTTATGAAGCCACATGTACAGTGATTTTGAAGACCTCGTGGACAGCTTTAAATGCTGCCAGCTTTGACGGACCAAACAACTGCGTTTACCAGTTTAGAATGGTAAACAACTGCCCCTACTAAAAAGATTAAATTGCTAAGTGTTGTCATCCATCTTTTCTCCAGGGTAACCTTTTCAGCCATCTGTCATGGGGAGAAAGTTGGATCCCACCAAATGGGTGAAGCGGGGACCAGGACGCAAGTCTAGGAAGCAGAAGGGGGCTGAGACGGAGCTGTCCAAGTTTCTTCCTGAGGGTGAGAATGACATTCTGTTCCTCTTCGTAATTATGTAAATTCAGTGTCTACCGCTTGTGCACATACTGAGAATGTCCACTGTTGTACAACCTGGATTTATCTTGTTATTGATTCATGAGGTTTGTGTTTTCATTTACAGAGGAGACCACACCAAAGCGACAGTCGAGCAGGTCTAGGAAACGGTAAGGATGCAGCATGTATTAGATCATAGATTAATTTGTCTCACTACATGCCTAACAATATGAACAATTCTTGGTCTTTAACTTTTTTTTCCCTATTATTTTTATAGTGCTGTGAAGAGAACTCAAGTAGCCAAAAAGCCTTTAAAAGATGTCAAAGAAGAAGAAGAGGTGGTGAAAAAAGGTAAATGAAGATGCATGGATCATCCATTTCTGAGTATGAATAAGCCAGCCTTCCATTCTGTACTCGGCTGTCCGTGACTGAGCACTCTATTGCTCTTTCTCTCATCACCAGGATTCACAGATGAAAACAGCGAGTGGCTGAAACCTGCCACCAAAAAACGCAAGCTTGAGGAAGAAGAGGAAGACAGCGATAGCCAATGGGAGCAGGAGGAGGATGAAGATGAGGTAGAAGAGAAAACAGGACAGAAGGGGGAAAAAAAGGGCTTGGCGGTGGAGGAGGAAGATGATGACGATGATGATGAAGAGATGGTGGATGATTACGGTGCCGTGGATGACAGCAGTGAGGGCGACGGCGCCGGGGAAGCAGACAGCGATGGAGAGGAGGTATGTTACGTTAAATAAGTAGTTATACCCAAGGTCTCCCTGAACATCTGTCCTCTGTTCCTTATCTTTCCCCCCATCCTCCCTCCATCAGCTGCTTCCCATTGAGCGGGCAGCCAGGAAGCAGAAGAAATTGGAAGAAATCATGGCCGAAGAGAGTGATGAGGATGAAGATGATGAGGGGAAGGCCGGAGAAGATATGGATGAGGAGGACACCGTACAGATCAACATGGATGACATGGACAAATTCACATTACCTGGAGCAGAGGAGACTGAAAAAGAGGGTAAGATTATACTTTGAGCTCAGCCTTTTACTGCAGACCCAATAGATTGCAAGTTCAGATCCCTTTCTGTGCATTTCTTTGGGTAAACGCATGTGCTAAATGATTGCAATTCATAAATGCACGATAGCTTAGATCAGTGTTGATATAAACTGTCGCAGAGGTGCATCTGTACGATCAGCGATTCCTACGTGTGTGAAGCCTAGTCACTCTCTAGTGTGACTGCTGTCATGACTAACCACTGATTCTCCACTCTCTGTAGCCGTTTTGCCTTTGGATTTACAAACGATCCACCAGAGAATCAAGGACAACGTGGACGTCCTGACTCACTTCACCACCAAGAGGGAGGAGGGCAAGGACCGCTCGGAGTACATCTCCCTCCTCAAAAAGGATCTCTGCATGTACTACAGTTACAACAACTTCCTCATCGAGAAACTGATGGACATATTCCCACTGTCAGAGGTGTGTTTATTAGTGCTCACTTCCTCTCTAAAAGGAGGACTTTATACTACTTTTAATAACATTATATTAAAGCTTTATTTCATGCGTTTCTTGTTGTCAAATAGCTGTTGTAGTAATCTGTTTTGATTTGTTCTGCTTCTTTGTAGCTGATTGATTTTCTAGAGGCCAATGAAATTCAGAGACCCATCACCATTAGGACAAACACACTCAAAACAAGAAGAAGGGACTTGGCCCAGGTAACCACTTCTACCTTTTGTTGGAGAGGGACTGCATGTGTATGTGCAGCAGAACATCATCCGTTTGGCAGACGTGAGTCATCCATGTTTGTCCCCATCAGGCCTTGATCAACCGAGGAGTGAATCTGGATCCTTTGGGGAAATGGTCCAAAGTAGGCCTGGTCATCTTCGATTCTGGAGTACCTATAGGTGAGTATCAGCGGATGTAATTGAGCAAGGTGTGCGTGTACTGGGTCGTGGTGTGTCTAGCTGGGTGTACCATTCTCTCTTCCATTCTCACCTTCTCTTGTATCGCGTGTGTCCACCTCAGGTGCGACACCAGAGTACCTGGCTGGTCACTACATGCTGCAGGGAGCCTCCAGTTTTCTACCCGTCATGACTCTTGCTCCCCAGGAGGGGGAGTCTGTGCTTGACATGAGCTCTGCTCCAGGAGGCAAGACCACATATATGGGTGAGTTCCACCGTGCCTCTGCGTAGAACAGCCTATCTCTTATCATGCATGCTGTGTACTCATACTAGTGTTGTGTGTCTGCCTCCTGTAGCCCAGCTGATGAGGAACACCGGGGTGATCGTGGCCAACGATGCCAACGCTGACAGACTGAAGAGTGTGGTGGGCAACATTCACCGTCTGGGCGTCACCAACTCTGTCGTCTGTAACTACGACGGCAGGCAGTTCCCAAAGGTGTGTGGAGACTCACGACTTCAGGAGCAAACTGGGAGCTGACACTTGTTTTTGTAGGTTGACATCGGTCGAGTGGTTGCTAATTTCTTGTAAATATGTTTTTTCCCCAGGTCATGGGAGGTTTTGACAGAGTACTTCTCGATGCCCCTTGTTCCGGAACAGGAGTCATCTCCAAAGACCCTGCTGTGAAGACCAGCAAGGTACAAGTCCTACGACATCACAACACATACGTCATCATCATACATGGTTTGAACTGGGTCTAACATATCTTCCTGTTTGTGTCTTGTCAGGATGAGTCTGACATCCTTCGTCTAGCCCACCTTCAGAAGGAGCTGCTCCTGGCTGCTATCGACTCGGTCAACTCAGACTCGCCCACTGGAGGCTACCTGGTGTACTGCACATGCTCAATCATGGTTAGTGACCTCTTCAGTAACCAACCCTGGACCACTGTAATGGTGAGGTTAGGCACAATGCATATAAATATGAGCCGATTGATTAAAACGATCTGTCTCACTAGGTGGAGGAGAATGAGTGGGTAGTGGACTATGCCCTGAAGAAAAGAAATGTGAAGCTAGTTCCAACTGGACTTGACTTTGGCAAAGAAGGCTTCACCAGGTAACAGGGCCCTAAAAAAACACAACACTATTTGTGTTTGAGTTCAAAGCTGTTCTGCCTACTCCCTCCCTATGTTTTATTAATGGTTATATGTTGTTTAGGTTCAAAGAACGCCGGTTCCATCCTTCCCTCCGTCTCTCACGACGATTCTACCCTCACTTGCAAAACATGGACGGTTTCTTTGTTGCCAAGCTGAAGAAGTTCTCAAACACGGTTCCAACCATTTTACCCGGAACAGGTAGAGCAGTAACTTATGACTTCTACTTTTCAGTTTTATTAAAAGTAACATATATAATACAAATATATAATATTGTGCATTTAAAAATTCTTCCAGACGCAGAAGAAGAGACCGAACCTGCTCAGTCTACTGAAGTTACTCCGGCTGTCGAGGGGGAGCCGTCCAATTCAGCGGTCAAAGTCAAGACCAAGAAGTCTGCTCCAGGGAAGACAGGGGTACCCCAGAAGCCACAGGCTAACGGCAAACCGGCCAAAGCTGTTGGCAAGCAACTCCCAGGGCCCCTCAAAAAGAAAGCCAAGAAGAACGATAGTCCAGGTGGACCAAAAAAAGCAAAGATGGACGGAGAGACTGTGAAGAAGGTCAAGAAGACCGAGGGAGAAGCGGAGAAGAAAGATGGGAGCCGGTTTGAGAAAAAAGGAGACAAAAAGAGGAAATCCCCTTTGAAGAAAAAGAACAGAATCGGGAAAAATAAATTTAACAAGTTGAAGAAATTGCTGAAACAAGACGATTGACAATGAACATGTATACAAAGTTGTTGACTGAGATTGAACAACTTGAAAATTACAAGTTGATGTGAGATCTGTTCGCATGGTTGTGTTCAGTAGATCCAGTCTACAGAGTGTTCTGTAATGGAAGAAAATGTATTTCGTACTCTGTCCAATGGATTCTGAATGTGGTCCTGCTTTCAAGGGCATGCCAGCGATATCAATGATCAGATGAACGTCAGTGATTTAAGAAGACTTAACTGCAGTGGGTCTACTGAACTGTAATGACCCTTGTAATACCAGTCATAATTGTATTCTTCCTCAATGTGTTTGTTTTTTTTCAGAAGGTGATATTTAGTTTTTTGTCTGCCTTTGAAAGACATGGATGTTACAAATCTTATAAATAATCTGGGAGTCAAAATAAATTCTGAATTGTCTTGACATTTCCATTTCTATCTATGCTTTCACTGGGATAAATAAGGTAATGCTTCACTGTCAGTGTAGTCCTATTCAAAAACCTTTTTATTTATCGATAAGTAGAATGTCAAACAGTGTGTATGCGTAACAGTTTAGAACTGATTAAAACAGAAGAAACCACCACTAAAAAACATCCCTCCTCACCGGAAGTTGGATTGTTTACGTCTTCCAAAATGGCGGCGGGAATGTATTTGGAACACTATCTGGACAGTGAGTTATTTTTCAAGTTTATAGAGATATGAATATATAGAGGATAGCGTTCACCTCTAAAGCATAATTGTTTGCGGTACGTCCTCCAGACGCTTGATTGGCACATTGCAACGAGAATGCACAAATCGTATGGGTCTAACATGGCGTTGGCAAGCTGTGGCGCTAGCATTAGTCAACTAGTCAGCTACAGCAGTCAACATTCAGCTAGACTAAATTACAAACAGCTTACGCAGCTAGACTTAAAATGTTTAGGAAACTACCAGCATGTTCTCACATGGGAGTACACGTAGCCGAGAGCATTCCGTCAATAATCTATTTCCACCTAATGCATACTGACTATCTTTAATTAACGTTCATCATATTTTCCTTCTTCCCAGGCATAGAGAATTTGCCGTTTGAATTGCAAAGAAACTTCAACTTAATGAGAGATCTTGATCAACGCACAGAAGGTGAGAAAGGACAAGCTTGTGTTTGTATAGACATAAAATCTTCAACCAATCGCATGGTAATGTTGAACATTACCATAACACCAGAGTGGCTCAGTAACCCGTGCATTAAAAGACAATCGTGTCCCCATTATCATCATCATCCAGGTCTATACACTGACAAATGGCCTGCTGATGGTAGCACAATTTAGGGCTGTGTGTGTGGGGGTGTCTCCTCTGCAGATCTGAAGGGGCAGATTGACAATCTGGCGAAAGAGTACACTTCCAACGCAAGGACTCTCTCCTCAGAGCAGAAGCTTTCCATCCTGAGGCAGATCCAGCAATCATTCAGCAAAAGCAAAGAGTTTGGAGATGATAAAGTGCAACTGGCCATGCAAACATATGAAATGGTGAGCACAAGCTAAAAATTCCTGACAGTCCATCCCTCTACACTTTGCAGGTGCCAGCGAATGTTTCTCACCTGCTTTGCTTTACCTCAGGTGGACAAACACATCAGGCGACTGGACACAGATCTGGCTCGGTTTGAGGCAGACCTGAAGGAGAAGCAGATCGAGAGCACGGATTATGACTCTGCCTCCAGTAAGGGCAAGAAAAGTACGTGTCAGTGTTTAGCGGTCGTAGGAAACATTTACATTTAGTCATTTAGCAGACGCTCTTATCCAGAGCGACTTACAGTAAGTACAGGGACATTCCCCAGAGGCAAGTAGAGTGAAGTGCCTTGCCCAAGGACACAACATCATTTTTCTCGGCCAGGAATCGAACCGGCAACCTTCTGATTACTAGCCCGATTCCCTAACCGCTCAGCCACCTGACTAACGCGAGAGACGTTGTGTTTTCACATTCTAGGCGACTCCAGGGTACAGAAAGAGAAGGTGGCTAAAACGCGGTCTAAAGTGAAGAGTTCGGATGAAGACGGTAGTCCGAAGAGTGTGCAGAAGAAAGTCAAACTCCCCCAGCCGTGAGTTTATCGCATTGCTTCCGATCTCACCTCGTTTAGATCATCTTAACACTGTGATTTGCATGTCCTCGCGTGGTGAGGTGAACTCATTCTTCTTCTCCGTTTTCGTTCTTCTTCTCTGGTTTCTTCATCCCATTGTCAGAGGGGAGTTCAGCACTCCTGCTGCCAGCTTCGGGAATGTCCACCCATCTGATGTTCTGGACATGCCCGTTGACCCCAACGAACCCACCTACTGCCTGTGTCACCAGGTGTCCTATGGAGAGATGATAGGCTGTGACAATACAGATGTAAGTGTCTTCGGATATTTCCCTTCAGTATCATGTTGTGTAAATAGATCTGTCTGTACAGTCGTATAGTGAGGGGGAGGCGTCGTTTGGTTGATTGAGTTTTGATTGTCCCTGCAGTGTTCTATTGAGTGGTTCCACTTTGCTTGCGTAGGCCTGACGACCAAACCAAGAGGAAAATGGTGAGAGAATCAACTTATGTTAAATAAGTGAATTATATCTAGGGAGACGAAGGAGGTTAGAGTAGATTTAAAAAAAATATTTCCTTACGAGATCCTGAAAACATTATGACTTTAGATCTTCTAAAAAATAGGACAGTGGTACTACACTGGTACATTATATTTGTAATGTAAAATTGTATGATCATTATTTTCATGTATTATAACTTTTGATACTCGTAATGTATGTTTTAAATGTTAGATTTTGGTATTGTAATGTATGTTTATCTTATATGTAAGTCTTATATGTGGACCCCACTAAAAGTAGCTCTGTCTTAGGGTAGAGCTAATGGGGATCCTTCTAAATAAACAAATAAACAAATAAAGTATGACACTAGTACCCTCTTTCTTTTTTATCTTTTCTCACATAGGTTTTGTCCTCGCTGCACCCAAGACAGAAAGAGAAAATAAGACGAATCAAAACAGGTCAGATGACTTTGGCCATCTGGAAAAGGATGAGATAAAAGTAGTCCTTTTTAACTTTTTGGATAGTATTGAATACTGTATCATCCACCTGTCTGTATACCAAGCTTGGTTTTCTCTATTTTATTACCATTGCCTTATGCAGTTTGTCTAGGGTCTAGTGTTTATAGTGCGATTTAAATTATGATAGAAACTAGACTTATTGTGTGTAATGACAGATAATATCTTCTTACATATATATATCTATAGATATATAGATATATATATATGCATATATATTTTTACATTACTTTGAGTGAGCAAGAAAGACAAAATGTTGCATATTATTTCACCTTCTTAGTTTCCTTTATCCTACTGCAATATGCTTTACACTGTATTTGATTGAGTTGAAATGTTTTTTGTTTTTTTTTGTAGATTGGACCATAGGTTACTATATGCTTCAATTGGGTTGAGATTCTTTTAGTGGTGTATATTCCATTATTTTGTCTAGAAGAGTAAATAAAGGCCGGAGTGTCATGTTTACAGTATTAATGTAGATTGGTTTGATGATCGTGTGATAGTAGGTTTGCCTGGATTGAAAGTGAGAAAATGTGTTTCAAGTGAAAATGTTACAGTAGCTGAAACGTGGATAAACTGTTTTTTTTTTTCTTGTTTTTTTTTAATACAGCTACTACCTCAAACTTCTGTCTTTGGTCTGTCTTTTTGGACCAGTGCAACACTGATAGATTGTAGCAGGACCAATCAAACAAGAGCAAGCATTTTCTGAAAGAATATTATCATGCTTATTTTGGGTATCTGCTTTTAACATAATTTAGCTTTCATGTTCTACAACAAGGTGGCAACCATAGACCGCAGAACATTAACGGCGGCAACTTTGTCTCACGAGAAGTAGAACAATGTGGGAGGGGCCAGTGACTACTTAATTCCGTTGGCGCGTAGTTAGTCGAAATTCAAAACCTCTTGTCCCTGAGATAGCTGATAGACTCGCGAAGTTCCGTGCCGTGCAAACATCGTCACAATATAAAACACCAGGACAGATTAAACTGTGGCTGGGAGTACAACAAAGAACACAGGTAAGTTTTTTTCTTCGACCAGTTGTAATTACTTTGAATTTAACCTATTAAACAGCTAGCTATAACATTGTAAATTGACTGCTAGCTAGTTAGCCTAGCAAGCCAGAACAGTCGCTTCCTAGCTATCTTACTTAAATTGTTTGTCGGAAGTAGACTACGTTTGTTGGAGCGAATAATTTCATCATACTAGCTAGCAAGTAGTCTAGCAAAAGGATAGTTCGTGTTTTTATGTGTATATTTCGACAAGTTATTACACCATCAGTGCTAACTGCGTAGTCGGAGGAACATAATTAGCTAGCTAGAGCCTGACCATTTCAAAACGGACACTACTTTTGCCCGTCAGGAATGTCGTGGGACTTCTTCGTGCCAGTATGTGTGGGTGATCTAGTAAAGACGGGGGGCACGAACCAATATGTGGTTCAGGACGTCGTCTCGCCTAAACAACTTCCCTCTCTTATCAACAGTAAGTTGCCTGTCGAATCTACAAGCTATGTTGTGCCGGCTAAATGTTGCAGCAATGATATACATTCTATCGCAGTTTGATTGGAGCATGACTATTGCGGTTACACAGGGTTCAAGGCGGCACTGAGAAGTCAGGGGCCGTTATGTATCCTGGAGCACTTCGACACAGGTTACAGTGTGTTGCAGTGAGTATTGTTTATATATATGTTATTAATTGACCCGTGTGTACAGTGACTAGAGCAATCTGGGGGAGTCAGGTGGCTGAGCGGTTAGGGAATCGGACTAGTAATCAGAAGATTGCAGGTTCGATTCCCGGCCGTGTCAATTGACGTTGTGTCCTTGGGCAAGGCACTTCACCCTACTTGCCTCGGGGAGAATGTCCCTGTACTTACTGTAAGTCGCTCTGGATAAGAGCGTCTGCTAAATGACTAAATGTAATGTAATGTAAATGTAAATCTCAAGCCGAATTCCTGTGCTTCTCTTAGACACTGTAAAAGCGTGGACTTGGGTGTAAAGGAGGACACTCTGGAGTTACTCACTCAAGGTCAGTGTCTGCTATAAAGTGTTGCAGTAAAACCACCCCAAACTAGATACAGCTGTAGCTATGCAACTCAAATCTAATCATATTCTCTCCCCCATCCTGCAGTGGTGAGTGGCCTGTCTGTCTCCCTGCCTGCCCTCCTCCTCTCCACCAGTTTCTCTGCCCAAGACCGGAAAGAGCAGCTGAACGCTGTCAAGATGGGTGTCTTCCTGCTCTGCAAGCTCACAGAGAACCTGGAGAGCGACTCCACCAGGCAGAGTATCGTCACGGCACCCAGTAAGGTATGTCTGCTTGCTTACATACCTTACAACATACTGATTCATCTTGAATTGCCCAGTGATGAGATCATGGCAAGTATGAGCCAATCGGGCCAAGAGTTTGTGCTCTCCAGCCTCCTGATTGGTGGGTAATCTTGGCAGGGTGATGAAGGTTTGCTGCTCTGCTGTAAGGGTCCACCTATAGTTACCTAGCAGTCCCCCTCGAACCTGCCTTCCTTTAAGTCATGGGTTAAAGGCAGGAAGGAGACTGCAGACATGGTGTGTGAGTTTGTTTGTGTGTCTTTGTTTTGTGTGTTTGAGTGTTATGTATCAGCTGGCTTGGAGGCACAACTCTTTGTTGAGGGCCTTGAGGGCTGTGAGTATTCTCTTTGGTAATCTGAGGGCATTCAAAACCAACACACCTTCTGGTGTGCTACGGTCACTAAAGGCCAACACCGTCACTTGATAGACAAGGAAACATCCTTGTCGAGTCCACCCTGATGCGACCCCGCGGTCCTTGTTTGTGTCCCCAGGGTGGAAAGAAGGTCAAGGCTCCGGGAGAGGGCCGGCTGCAGTGGGACTCTGAGCGGGAGACGGTGCTGCGGGCTCTCACCCAGCTCTTCCAACTGGACATCCGCTCTCTCTGGAGCCTCTCTCTGGTGGAGGAGGACTTCATCAGGTAGGTGCGGTCCTCCAGGGGGGAGGCGGCCCAGGGCGTCCGCTGGCTTCACCGACTCGGGGTCCGTTTTTAGAGGTGAGCGGGCGCTGATCCTCTGAGGCGTTGTGTCGTCCTCTCAGCTGTGTGACGTGCTGCTGCTACAAGCTCCTGGAGAACCCCACCATCAGCCACGTGAAGAGCAAGCCCAGCCGAGACGCCATCATCCACCTCCTGGGCGTGCTCATCAAGAAGTACAACCACCTCCTGGGTCCGTACACACACACACGGGGGCAGAGTGCTGGGAGCACTTGTCTGTTCCAGAGGGAGAGGTTTTGCTTGGTCACGCTTGTGGACTGTACCTGGCGTGCTTTGCTGTGACACTCGGGGTCATATCTCTGTGTCTCTCCCCACCCCACAGGGGCCAGCGTCAAGGTGATCCAGCTGCTGCAGCACTTTGAGCAGCTGGGCTCTGTGTGTGCCCAGGCCGTGTCTGTGTGGAGCACAGAGTACGGCGTCAAGGCCGTCGTCGGAGAGGTCATCAGGTGGGTACGGGGCGGCCAGGGGGGAGGCTCTCTACCAAGCTGGGTCGGGTTGACACGAATCTGCTTGCAAAATGTCCCACACTGTTCCTGCCTCTGCTGACATGTCAGTTGCCCCCCCCTCAGGGAGATCGGGCAGAAGTCACGTGAGGAGCTGGCCAGGGAGGGGTCAGGGGTCAAAGCCTTCTCTTCCTTCCTGTCCGAGCTCAGCACCATCGTGCCTGATGTCATGATCCCCAACGTCAGTGTGTTGATCACACACCTGGAGGGAGAGGTACACACACACACACACCCTGATGCAATACTCACACACACACACCCTGATGCAATACTCACACACCAAGGCAATGTGCACACATGCAGTCGAAACGAAAACATCTACTGATTGTGGGGGAACCAAGGTAACGGCACCCTGTCGTCCGTTCCCCTGTCACAGAGCCCCAGCATGCGTGTCGCTGTGTGTGAGGTGCTGGGAGAGATCCTGGTCCGGGTCCTGAGCGGGGACGGCCTGGACGAGTCGGGCAAAGCCGACCGCGACCGCTTCATGGACACCATACAGGAACACCTCCACGACACCAACTCCCACGTCAGGGCACGCGTGCTGCAGGTGTACACGCGTGTCGTCAACAGCAAGGTGAGCTCCGCCGTACCTGCGCACGGTGTGGGTGTGTCAAAACACCTCGAGTTGTCCGTGCGGGTGGGATCCATGCCTGTACGTGATGTTTTGTCTTGTACGGCCTGCAAGGCGTTGCCCCTGTGCAGGTACAGTGAGGTGATGGGGCTGGCTGTGGGACGGCTGATGGACAAATCCATCAACGTGGTCAAGAGTGCCATCCAGCTCTTGGCTGCCTTCATTGCCCACAACCCTTACAGCTGCAAGGTAACTCTCTCGCTCTCTCACTCACTCACTCTCTCTCTCTCTCTCACACACACACACGTTCAGAGACTTCAGTTGTCCCATGGATGGAACAGTCACCTTTGACAGTAATATGCCACGTGTGGAGCTCCTCGTTAACTGAGTGTGTGTGTGTGTGTGTGTGTGGTGTGCAGCTGAGCAGTGCTGACCTGAAGAAGCCCCTGGAGAAGGAGACGGCTAAACTCCGAGAGCTGACTGAGAAGCTGGAGGGGCAGGCACCTGGTGAGTTCATCTCTTCTCTGTCCCCACCCTCCATCTTGCTCTCCACATCAACACAATCAGGAAGAAACAATATCGGTGTTTCTGTGCTGCTCATTGGCCCCGTGATGAGACCAAGGCGAATGCGAGCCAACTGAATGAGTGAGTTGGGGTCTCCCTTGCTTCGATTGGCTGGTAATCTTGGCAGTGCAGCGGAGATTTGCTGCTCTGCTGTAAGGGCCCGCCTACAGTGACCTAGCTCCGCCCACAGTGTTCCACCTGTAAAGAAACACGGGGAAAACACCGGGAGGATGCTTACAGTGTGTGTGTGCGTGTGTGTGTGTCCAAGAAAGGGAGTCACCCCAGCTCACCTCAGTAACTCAGTTGGCCATGAGCTATTTCTACTTGTCTGAGGGCTGCTCATTTTCTAAACTTTCTTCAATCAACTCACCTGTCAAAACCACCATATACGATTGTTAAACACCACAGTGGAGTTATCATACACTACCAGACCACGGCTCCCCCCACCCCATCACACCTGGAGGGCTGTCCCAGCAGGGGATGTTCAGGGTGTTCAGCAGCTCTAGTTGTGACCGCGGCTCTCGTGTCTGTGGTGCGTCTCTCCCGAGCAGTGGCCGTCATCCGAGCCTCGGAGCTGTGGGTCGCCATGGAGCCCGAGCTGCTCGTCACCGCCAGGGCCGTGCTGGAGCCGTCCTCCGAGAGGGAGGAGGAGGAGAGGGAGGAGGAGGAGGTGCAGGAGGACCAGGATGACCGAGCGACAGCCCTGCAGATCGCCCAGTTCCTCCGCGTCAACAAGTACAGGTGGGGTGAACACACAGGTTGCCTTGTCAGCCCGAATAGACTCATTAACTAACACAGGCCGTCTTTTAGACTACAGACAGACAACCGGGTCTAAATTGAGTACGAGTTTAGTTGCTTTTGTTTGTGATGGTACCATGGCATTGTTAATTGCCGGTCAGTAATGTTAAGGTGTGTGTTTTCCCCTCAGGAACGCGGTGCGTCTGTGTGTGAGAGCCCGCAGTCTGTTCCCAGAGTCCCCGATGTTCTCCTCTCTGGCTAATGTGACCACCGAGACTGTGATGGACACTCTGGCTCTGCTCTTCAAAGGTACACGCACGACCTCCCTCTCACACCCCTGGCTGTTTCCATGCCCCTCACAGAACGCGCTCCTTAACAAGGAGGCGGGACTGCGCAGAGAAGCTCTTGATTCGTCCAGTCAAATCCCAGTTATACTTTAAATGGGTAAATTGATCGATCAGTTACATTCACTTAGAGGAAATTCAAAGTTAGATCCACGTGATTATTGAACTTGATCAGTCTGGGTTCAAGGCTTTTTTTGTTGGGGGAAAAAAAAAGATGTGTTTGAATGCCCAGTGATGAGGTCATGGCAAGTATGAGCCAATCGGGCCAAGAGTTTGTGCTCTCCAGCCTCCTGATTGGTGGGTAATCTTGGCAGGGTGATGAAGGTTTGCTGCTCTGCTGTAAGGGTCCACCTATAGTTACCTAGCAGTCCCCCTCGAACCTGCCTTCCTTTAAGTCATGGGTTAAAGGCAGGAAGGAGACTGCAGACATGGTGTGTGAGTTTGTTTGTGTGTCTTTGTTTTGTGTGTTTGAGTGTTCTGTATCAGCTGGCTTGGAGGCACAACTCTTTGTTGAGGGCCTTGAGGGCTGTGAGTATTCTCTTTGGTAATCTGAGGGCATTCAAACCCATCCCACCCTCTGATCCGGAACTGTGGGTGTTCAGCAGGGTACATGGCACTGTGGGAGGGAGTTGGTGATGGATGGTGGAGGAACTGGAGTGGCAGACATCTCTTAGGTGGGGAGATGGAGGAAGTGCACATGACCTGACCACACTAAGAGCATCGAAAGTAGACGTATGAGCTTAAGTGGAACACTTAACAGGAAGCTGTTCCACACAGTTCATTAGAGGTTGATTAGGGCTAATTTACCTGTCAGTCAGTCGGTGTTGGCACTGCAGGCCCCTGTTAACAGGTTATACAGGAAGAGAGGGGTTTTTGATGAGCTATGAGGGTTTAGTAGTTTCTGATTGGATTCAGGGGCTAGAACTAACATTTGCATTTTAGAACCAGGCATGTAATCACCCCCCAGAGCGCGTGTCTTTAACTTTTGTGGCTCCCCACCTGAAGGCCCAGACATGGACACGTCAGAGCTGACCCAGAGCCTGCCCCCCACCCCCCAGAAGGAGGGGGCCCAGGAAGGAGAGAGGGAGGGGGTGGAGGGGGAGCTGAAGAAACAGGAGATGTTGGTGCAATACCTGCGGGACACGGAGAGCTTCTCCCTGCAGGTGGAGAAGGCCATCGCCGTCATCAACACCATGCTGTACTGGAAAACCACATCAGGTAGGCTTGTGTGCAAGTCACCCTCGGTGGACACGACAGGAAACCATCCGAGCACTGCAGAAAATAAGCCAAGATCACAATCGACAACAAAAACAAAATCTGTTTAACGGAAATGCGTTCAGACGAGTCATGTGTGTCCTGGTTGTCTTCCTCAGTGGTTCAGGAGGCGGTGGAGTTCTGCGTGACGGTGTGTGAGTTCAGCGTGGCCAACTCTCTGACGGGCGTGAGGAAGATGCTGCCGCTCGTCTGGTCCACCGACGCCGCCATCAAGGACGCCGTGGTGCAGGCCTACCGCCGGCTCTACCTCAACCCCCAGGGAGACACCGCCAGGTCGGTTAGCTCTGCACAGTGCCCCCCGCTGACTAGCCCCCCTCCCCTCTCTCAGCACCGTCTAGCCGGCGACTCCTTTCAAAATCTGTCCTTCATACTCGCCGGAAAATCCTTCATGTTGCTCATAATTAACTGTTAACAGACAAGATGAATGTTGACCAGTTAATACTAGCGGTTAGTGTTGCCAATTAAGATACAATGTCGCTAGATTTAGCAACTTTTCACCTTCCCTAGTGACAACGTTGTATCTAGCGACAAATTTAATGACTTTTTGCTACTTTGGTAGCAGATGACGCATATACAATCCTAGTTATGTAGTGATTAACTTGCCTGCAAATGAGATGGCTCATAAAAGGATTTATGGGTGTGTATATACAGTATGTTAGTTCAGTATTATTTCCACAGCTTCCAGTGTGATCCCAGGACAGAAAATGCCACTGTTTCATGTTCTTCTGATTGCACACGCATCACACTCTTAAAAAACCCTCATCAAGTCTCAAGAAGACTATCAAACAAGTCTCTGATGCATCCCAGCAGCTCTGGAACACTTGAGGACCTTCAAAGCCCTTTCGTCTCTGTGAACATACACCTTTTAGATTGGGCCCTGCTATCTTCTCGGTTTGGACGGTATCTAAGCCTTTTCACCGAAAAGATTTACTCCTGCGAGCAAATTAATCTTGGCAGCAGCCGTGTCTCTTCAAGCTTAGGCCCGGTGGAAAGCTAACCTTCCATCAGGACTCGAGGGGGCCAATCACACCACTCCTGGGCACTACTGAAAATGGGTTTTGGTGATACAGCCTGGGCCTGGAGAATAGCTTTTCTGTCCCACTCACAGGCTGCCTGTCTCTCGTCTCCCACAGGGCCAAGGCCCAGACTCTGGTGGACAGTCTGTCTGAGCTGATGGTGGATGCCCCGCTGGGGACTGTCCAGTGTCTGGAGGAGATAGTGAGTCTCTACTTGTTACTCTTATCAAACCTGCCCACTCATCCACACCCCCTCCAGCACACACTCACATTTCTGTATCTAAAGTGTGTGTATATAATTATTTTTTTACACAAAAAATACTGTCCAAGATATTAGTGGTTAGGTAAGGAAGCTTCTTGTCTAAATAACGTTGAAATCACTTGGGGTTTGGAGGATGGTGGAGGGGGGGTTCCGGAGGGGGGGGTTCCAGATCTGACAGCCAGCAGGAGGTGACCGTGCTGGTTGTGTTCCCCAGGTCCAGGAGTTCTTCAGCGGCGGGAGCATGCTGCAGTCCACCGTGGTGCAGGTTCTCTGGGAGAGGTTCACCGGGAAACGAGAGACTTCTGGTCTTCACAGGCGAGCTGCGGTGCTTCTGCTGGGCATGGCTGCACGGTATGAACACACACACACACACACACTTACACACACTATCAATTCCAAGGCCAACTCTGCTCCTGGAGATCTACCCGTCGTTTTTTTTTCTTTCTGCAAACCCGGTTGTAGCGAACATGATTCATCTTGTCAAGCGGCTAATTATTAATATGAGGTGTCCTGGATTAGGGTTGGAATGAAATCAACCGGAGGTCTCCAGAAAGGCGGGGTTGGCAGGCCCTGCAGCGCTCACCACTACACCACCTCCTGACTGACACATGCACACTGACGCATGCATCAACATATGTCATTCCCATGCCCAGTGATGAAACCAAGGCGAATGCGAGCCAACTGAATGAGTGTGTCTGGGTCTCCCTTGCTCTGATTGGCTGGTAATCTTGGCAGTGCAGCGGAGATTTGCTGCTCTGCTGTAAGGGCCCGCCTACAGTGACCTAGCTCCGCCCACAGTGTTCCACCTGTAAAGAAACACGGGGAAAACACCGGGAGGATGCTTACAGTGTGTGTGTGTGTGTGTCCAAGAAAGGGAGTCACCCCAGCTCACCTCAGTAACTCAGTTGGCCATGAGCTATTTCTACTTGTCTGAGGGCTGCTCATTTTCTTTCAATCAACTCACCTGTCAAAACCACATTGAGTGCAGACTGTCTCCCCCCCCCCGCACCAACTGGACGTTTAATTGAGGGCTACCTTTCAGCCGGCAGGCTTTCTTTCAGCCATGAGACAATGCCTCTCCTCTCCCCAGCCCTCATTAGCGATTGAATAGGCCCGACTGCTCATTGTAAGCTGAAGTCACGACCACCTCAATCTGGGCTCCTTGCCAGCGCTTTTCAGAGCGTGTGTTTTAACCCCGCCTTCCCTCAGTCTCCTTCAAAGAGTGCCACTGCTGGAAGGAAGAGAAGGGAAAGAGCAAAGGAGTGAGAGAGACAGAGAGCAGAGTTGGACTATCTATCTCTGCAGTCCACCCACACCCTCCTCCAGCACGCCTCCTCCCTTCCTCCACCACACGGCATTCCTAACCTGTTTACTCCTCTCAGTGCTGCTCCTCTCAGTGCTGCTCCTCTCAGTGCTGCTCCTCTCAGTGCTGCTCCTCTCAGTGCTGCTCCTCTTAGTGCTGCTCCTCTTAGTGCTGCTCCTCTTAGTTAGTGCTGCTCCTCTGTGCTGCTCCTCTCCGGGCTGCTCCTCTCAGTGCTGCTCCTCTCAGTGCTGCTCCTCTCAGTGCTGCTCCTCTCAGTGCTGCTCCTCTCCGGGCTGCTCCTCTCAGTGCTGCTCCTCTCAGTGCTGCTCCTCTCAGTGCTGCTCCTCTCCGGTCCTCCCACGTACATTATCTGGGAGCGGGGTGGCGACTGGGGAGGGCAGGGCACGGTTTGCTCCGTGCGTGGAGGCGAGGCCGCTGCCAGTTCTCACCCGAGCAGCTTCGACCTCCACGTCCAACTGCACCACCCCACCCCCACCCCACTCCACCCCTCCTTTTGTGTGTGCTTCTGTGCACTTGGATAAAGTGCCACTACGTGTTTTAAAACATCTATGGTAGAAGTAGCACCAGAAATTCTTCTCTTAAGTGCACATGTGTGGATGGAGAGGTTTGCTTTTATGGATAGTCTAACGCGTGTGTGTGTGTTGTACCCACAGGGCTGAGAAGGAGGTGGTTCTTAGTAACCTGGACACACTGTGCTCTGTGGCTCTGGGGGAAAAGGTGACTGAAGACTTCTTACTGGCCAGAGATGCTGTCATCACCATCTCCAGCATCACTGACCATGTCCGGGTATGGACAAACACACACACACTTACATTACATTTACAACTAGTCATTTTTCAAGGCCGGGAATCGAACCGGCAACCTTCTGATTACTAGCCCGATTTCCTAACCGCTCAGCCACCTGACTCCCACTCTTCCGTAGATGTTTTGTGCTGTGTTTGTGACCGTATGCTTGGACTCTGCTCGCAGCAATCCAAGGGAGCCCCGTTCAGACTGCCTCAGGAACACCAGCTGTTCTCCTGCCTCACCCAGGCTGTCTCAGAAGGTACGCACACGCGCGCACACACACACAGTTATTAGTTTGGGCTGATATGAAGCC
Source organism: Thaleichthys pacificus (assembly GCA_023658055.1). Classification (NCBI taxonomy): domain Eukaryota; kingdom Metazoa; phylum Chordata; class Actinopteri; order Osmeriformes; family Osmeridae; genus Thaleichthys; species Thaleichthys pacificus. The sequence continues at coordinate 18,824,140 of CM042871.1, read as the reverse complement.
GGAGTGGTTTGGGTGGTGTTTCCTCCACCACTCCCTGGCTGACGTCCCTCTGATGGTCCCCACCCCCCTCCCTGCAGGTGTGGTGATGACAGACCCTCACTGGCAGAGCTTCATGGAGCAGGCCGTACGGCTGATCTACTTCCTGGCAGAGTCCCCTGACCAGCTCTGTTCCCGCCTCCTCCAGCGCTCCGCACGCCTCCTATTGGACCAGATCACAGAGGGCGGCAAGGACGTCGGCCAACTGCAGGGCGGCTCGCAGGATTCCCAGGAAGATCAGGGTGAACAAGGTGGGATGCTTTTCGGAGTGCAAAACTAATACCTCAGCAGAAAGCCCCCCCCCCCCCCCGTTTCCCCCCCCCCTCTCTGTCGTTTCCATAGAAACTTTTTCATCTGTTCTCTTTTCCATCCCTGTTTGGTCACAGCTTCATTGTGTCCCTCCGCCCTCCCAGTAGCCTAGACGTGTTAAACCTATTCTACAGATCGTGTCTCTGTCCTGGTGTCTCTGTCCCTCAGTGAGCTGTGTGTCCCTGGCCCAGCTGTTGTCTCTGTCCTCATGTCCTGGTGTCTCTGTCCCTCAGTGAGCTGTGTGTCCCTGGCCCAGCTGTTGTCTCTGTCCTCATGTCCTGGTGTCTCTGTCCCACAGTGAGCTGTGTGTCCCTGGCCCAGCTGGTGTCTCTGTCCTCATGTCCTGGTGTCTCTGTCCCACAGTGAGCTGTGTGTCCCTGGCCCAGCTGTTGTCTCTGTCCTCATGTCCTGGTGTCTCTGTCCCACAGTGAGCTGTGTGTCCCTGGCCCAGCTGGTGTCTCTGTCCTCATGTCCTGGTGTCTCTGTCCCTCAGTGAGCTGTGTGTCCCTGGCCCAGCTGTTGTCTCTGAGTGGCAGCGTGGCCTTCTGGCAGGTGTCCCACCTGGAGCGCAGCGTGAGCGCGGAGCTGCGGCGCAGGCGAGGGGAGAGAGGAGAGGAGGAGAAGGAGGAGAAGGAGGAGAAGGGCCCTTCCAGCAAGACCAAGGTCAGTCTGGGCGGAGGAACACGTTGTTGTCTCTTGCTTCTTACAGGTACACTCTTGCACTTTTGAGGTTTACGTTGTTTAATTCTAACTTGTTTAACTACACGCTCTTCTGGTTCTTTCCTTTGGCCCTTTGTTTCCCAATGTATGTTTCATGTTTTGGCTGCTCGCAATGTTTGAGGCTCTCTCGTTGTTATGATCAGTGACCTATGCACTTTTGTAAAGCTCTCTTGGAAATCGCTTTGGGTAAAGCGTCTGCTAAATGTAAATGTACCATCACCTCAGATACAGAGCAGGGAACTGGGTTGTGTTGGCACGATGCCAAACAGACCACAGTGTTTCCCATACATTGATTTATGCATTATTTTCTCCTTAGCTTTGGTTAAAAGCATCTGCTACATGAGTATACCGTGAACACAAGCCCGATCGTCCGGTGTCGTTTAAGGTGATTCATCAGTAGCAGCGGTACTCGCGTACGCTTCAACTGTGATTAGCGTGACACTGAAGAATTGTGTTCTAATTGAGTTGTTCTTCAGACGTGACATTTGGCGCCCCGTAGAGGAGAGTTATTATCCTGCCAATCAGGACGCAGCTTCCCTCAGTGGGAGGGCCTTAATGAGTTCTGTTCGCAGGAAGAAGGTGATCGACAGGTGTTGTTGACTCTCACCCATCGGGGGTTTGTCATTCCTTCTCCTCAAGCTTCCTTGGTATAATAATAGTAGTAGTCCTTTTCAAAATAAAAGTTATGAGAAGTTGTTGTAGACCGTAGATCTGTCGTGGTTCAGGTTTGGGGTCACTGGTTTGGGCTTTGACATGATGATAAGCTGCCTTCGGTCCATATGTGCATCCTAGCAGTGCATGTATCTAACGTGGGCGTTACCTCGACAGCAAGAGGCCAATGAAAGTGCCGTGGAGGAGGAGCTGGGGCTGATGGGCGCCTCAGCCGAAGACACGGAGGCGGAGCTTATCCGGAAGATCTGCGAGACCGAGCTGTTGGCCGGTGAGACACGTTCTGCTGTCATGTTTCCTGGCGGAGCTTAGTGCTCCCTCACGGTGATCCTCCCCCTAACCCCTCCCCCCCTCTGTGTGTGTGTGTGTGTGTGTGTCTCAGAGGAGGGGCTGCTGTGCGTGTTCCTGCCCCTGCTGGTGAAGGTGTGCAGCTTCCCAGGACGGTACTCCCACCCCCAGCTCACCACCGCCGCCTGCCTGGCTCTCTCCCAGTACATGATGATCAGGTGAGATTCGCTGTCCTCATCAGTAGAATCAGTTTGTGTGTGTCTGCCTGTGTTCAGTGTGTGTGTGACCTATGTCTGCCTGTGTTCAGCCCGTCAGTGTGTGTGTGTGACCTGTGTCTGCCTGTGTTCAGCCTGTCAGTGTGTGACCTGTGTCTGCCTGTGTTCAGTGTGTGTGTGACCTGTGTTCAGCCCATCAGTGTGTGTGTGTGACCTGTGTGTCTGCCTGTGTTCAGCCCGTCAGTGTGTGAGGATCATGTCCGTCTGCTGTTCACCGTGCTGGAGCGCTCCTCCCTGCCCGTCGTCAGGGCCAACGCCATCATCGCCCTGGGAGACCTCACCGTGCGGTTCCCCAACATTCTGGAGCCCTGGACGCAGAACCTGTACGCCAGGTTAGTCTCTCACACTCTCACTTTCACTCTTTCTTTTTCACACTCACACACACGGAGGACTGCTATACTCCTTGACATGGTTCCACACACACGCACACTTGTTGTGACAGAACCGCGTCCTTTGACGACAGTCCTGCAGGAGAAGGCTGTGGGCGCCGTCAAGACTTGTTGTTGTGGAACGTGATGGTAGAGCAGACACAAGACAGACCTAATCTACTTGCTGTGTGGGTTTAGCCCTGGCTCTCTATCCAATCACATCCCATCAACACTTACATGACAGGCTGTCCCCTTGGTCCCAGCCGCCCCCTGACGGGAGATCATTCGGTGATTCAGTCAGTGTTTCCTGAGCCTGTGAAGTTCCAATGCTCCATTAAGCTGGGAGAGCAGGGTTGGGTTGGTGGGGGTTCTCCATCGCATGTGGGTTTAAGATACGTGTTCTGCCCTCCCTTCTTTAAACGAATAGAGATCTACTCTGATCTGTCTGTGGCCCTCGCTCATCACTCTGCATTCTGACCCCGCGACGTCGTTGCCCTAGCAACCCGACGGAGCCCCGTCAAGCTCTGTAATACGGCGGCGCCGCCCTGTGCCTCGACACCGCCCTGCGCCTCGACCCCGCCCTGCGCAATTACCGCTGCGTAATTGCTAGTGTGTGCACCTCCCTGCCAGTGGCCATCGAGTCCAGAACCAAAGAGGTGGGGTAATTACACTGGGGGGAGGGAGAGGGAGGGGAGGGAGGGGACAGTACACCTGCTACTCTGTTGTCTCTCGCTCTCTGGGGTGAGGGGGGGGGGGGGGTCATTGTAAAGAACCCAGCGTTGATTGCACGGTTGTTCCACCTACGTGGAGACACCGTCTGAAAGCCTCCCCTCTTCTCTCCTGAGAACAAGAACCACAGGCCAGTCTCTCTCTCCCAGCTGCTCCAGCTGCTCCACCCAGCTGCTCCACCCTCTCTCTCTCACACGTTCTGTTGGGGTTAATTATGATGGTCAGTCGTCCCTTTGGCACAAGGTGTGTTGGTGTGAGGCGTTAATTCTCTGGCTTTGTGGGATGAGTTCCCTTTTTAGTTTGTAGTCATTGTGAGGACTTCAGAGTGTTCTCTAATGTTGACACACGCCTCCATCCTTCACAGAGCTGCAGAGCCCTGATAAGGGTTTGAACAAGTCATGACTAGTATTCCTTTTGTTAGGTGTGATTGAAGCCTGAAGACACAGCTTCACACACTCGGGATTATTGGCAAGCTGTCAAAACACACACTCACGACCCCAAGAGTCACGAGCCACTACTGGAATACATGCATTTTATTAGCCGTTTCAGTTGGGTCAAAGCGGCAGACTCGGATGTTTTTTTGTTGTTTAAAAAAAAAAAAATTTCATAATAATAATAAGGCCTCCTAAGCCTTTTAAATACAGAAAAATCCCTGAACATTTACATTTAGTCATTTAGCAGACGCTCTTATCCAGAGCGACTTACAGTAAGTACAGGGACATTCTCCCCGAGGCAAGTAGGGTGAAGTGCCTTGCCCAAGGACACAACGTCATTTTGCACGGCCGGGAATCGAACCAACAACCTTCTGATTAATAGCCCGACTCCCTAACCACTCAGCCATCTGACCCCTCAACTGACTCATCGTGTGTGTGTGTCCCCCCCCCTCAGACTGAGCGACGAGAACCCGTCTGTGCGGCAGACGGCGGTTACGGTGCTGACGCAGCTGGTGTTGAAGGACGTCCTGAAGGTCAAAGGTCAGGTCAGCGAGGTGGCCGCCCTGCTCCTGGACCCGGAGACCCACATCGCCAGCCTCGCACTCAACTTCTTCAACGAGCTAGCGTCCAAGGTACACACACACACACACATCCCACCGTCACTCGTCAGGAACCCGTGTGTGAAGTCTGCTGATGTCTTTAACTCTCCTGCCAATGTCAGGCAGATTTCCTGCGATAGCATCAAGTTCTACAAAAAGCTGCTGCATATATTAGTCAGTATATCCAAGCTGTATGAAGTCAGCACCCTGCTCCCCTAACACCCGCGGATGCCCTGCTCTGACCATGTCTCCCCCAGGACAACGCCATCTACAACCTGCTGCCGGACATCATCAGCCGGCTGTCAGACCCGGAGAGAGGCATGAATGAGGTGGACTTCCACACCATCATGAAGTGAGTGAGCCTTGGGTGTGTGTGTGTGGGGGTTGGGGGGGGGGGGGGGTGTAATGTAATTCTAGCCATGAGCATCCTCTTTGATAATCCAATAGAGATACTTGACCTTTTGAAAGTGTGTGTTCCGCGTGCGGGTGGCCCACCGAGCGTGAGCTCTCAGCCTGTGTCCTCCCTGTGGATGACTTGGCATGCATGGTCCTCGTCGTGACATTGGTGTCCCCCCGGCTGAGAGCCGTGCTGAGTAGGATGTGACTGTGACGCTGGTGTACTGGGAGCTGCGTGTCATTGTTGTCCTGGTTCCCGGCTCTCAGGCAGCTGTTCTCCTACATCACCAAGGAGAGACAGACCGAGTCCCTGGTGGAGAAACTGTGTCAGCGCTTCAGGACCGCCAAGTGAGATAACCTCTGTGTCTCCCTCTCTCTCTGTCTCTTTACCTGGCTGTCTGTCTCTCCCTCCTTCTGTGTCTCTCTACCTCTCTCTGTCTCTCCCTCCTTCTGTGTCTCTCTCGGTCTCTCCCTCCTTCTGTGTCTCTCTCTGTCTCTCCCTCCCTCTTTCTCTCTACCTCTCTCTCTCTCTCCCTCCTTCTGTGTCTCTCTCTCTGTCTCTCCCTCCCTCTTTCTCTCTACCTCTATCTCTCTTCCTCCCTCTCTCCCTCCCTCTCTGTCTCTACCCCTCTGTCTCTCTCTGTCTCTCACTCTCTACCTCTCTCTCCCTCTGACGACGCTTTTGTCAATTCCTGAGTTTGTCGAGATGTCTGCTCTGTGATGCTGGCAGTGAGTGCTGAGTCACAAGACAGAGTAAGGGCATATTATACATATATTATATCAGACTGGAGGAACCCGCCGAGCACGGCCACTAGAATGAGATTATCCAAATGCCAGGTCAAAAAAGACAACCAAAAAGACAGCGATTGGCAAACAACCTGAAAGACACAAAGTCATTTCCTCCCGAATCCTCAATTACCCCTGAGACGCTTCCCCCTCGTCCTCACCCCCCTTTCTCTCTCTCTCTCTCCCCCCTCGTCGTCCCTCTCCCCCCCCTGCTCCTCCAGGACGGAGCGTCAGTGGTGTGACCTGGCCGTGTCCCTGTCCCTGCTGTCCATGTGTGAGCGAGGCCTGAAGAGGCTGCAGGAGTGCTGGGAGTGCTACAGCGACAAGCTGACGGAGCCGGGGGTGTACCAGCCGCTGCTCTCCATCACCGCTAAGCTGCGCCGCGGAGCCAAGCCCCTGCTCAGGGTACCCCCTCGCACTCGACAACTGTCTTTACTCCACTTGCATAAACACTGATTTGGGGTTAAGATATGCAAAGGGCGGAAGGGAACACATGTCGTAGGCCGCCATACTATTGTCAAACTTACTGTGGATTTTCAAACAAAATAAAGGTTTTAAGACGAGACCTCAGTCTGGAGGGCCAGGCATCATGGTCAGATCTGTGAGCAGTGAGATGAGACTGTGTTGCCCTGAGCCTGATCTCTCCCCGCCCCGCCCCCCTCCAGGCCCAGGTGGAGGAGTTTGAGAAGAGGCTCACAGCGGTGCACACACGGGGGCTGGAGAACGTGGAGAGCCCCGAGATGGAGGAGAGCCGCAGAGAAGGAAGAGAGAACACCATCTCACGCACCCCCCTGCCGGCCCGGGGGCGGGGCCGGGGCAAGAGGGGTCAGTGCACTCTCACTCACACACACACACACACACCTGCCGGCCAGGGGGCGGGGCCGGGGCAAGAGGGGTCAGTGCACTCTCACACAAAGTTTCTTATTTTTATTGGTGAGTTTTTGTTGTTGACCTTTAGTCTCTAATTGAATTTGCTCCCAGGTCAACCAAAGCCCTCTGTGTCCAGTCAACATGACGATAGTGACTTTGTTACACCCAAACCAAGCCGCAAATCCTCCAGGAAAGCAGTCATCATCTTCAGCAGTGACGAAGAAGAGGAGGAGGAGGAGGAAGAGGGTGAGTCGGCATGTTGATGATGAACATCTGAGTTCAGACTTTAAAAAAAAAAATATATATATTTTTTTTTTTTTTTGCCTAAACTTTTTTTTTTTCAACAACCAATCAGATGCTGTCATGGCGGAGAGCGAGACCCCCAAGGTGACCACTCCCATTGGACGAGCATCCCGACGCGCTCGCCTCAGACACTGATCCCTCTCCTCCTTCAGTTCATCTTTCCTATTCTAGTCTGTGTTTCTTATTCTGGTTTAACTTGCGCTTCTTTTTCTTTTTTTAAACATAGCATTTCCAGTGTTTGATATCCTGTCAGGTTCTTTTAATTCTTTTAATATTTTACTTTTTTTTGTATATTTTAAATGTTGCTCTAGCCATCACTGAGATGAGTACTTAAAGCCACGTACATTTATGCATTTTACATTTATGCATTTTATGCGTAGCTGCATCGAGAAATTTTAATAAACTGGTTTGATGTGAACCCCATTGCCATCTGTGTTTTCTTTCTGCTCGCTGGCCAACTGAAAGCATGCATATGTTAGCAAAATCACAGTGAATTCAACAGATGGGAGTGTGTGTCTGTTAAGGCTGTGTGTGTGTTTGTGAGTGATCATTTCCAGTAGACACAGATTTATACCCTCATTATAGGGAGTGCTGAATGCCCCTTGGTATTACATGTTTGTACAGTGGAGTGTGTTTGTGTGCGTTGGGGTTTACAGACCGCCACAGCTTGGCCAGACAGGCTTGTCTCTCTCTGCTCACCCTCTTCATCATGCTTGTCTCGTCACTTTCAGGATCATTTCACATCGCTTGTTTTCAGCAGCAGCTTTCTGCTCCTCGCTAAATACGTGGACGTTTCTGGAAGGTCTTGACACAAACTAAAACTGACGCTCGTAAGTTTTCTCTTTGCTGGTTTCATCTCGTGTCCTCTGGGTCTCTCCTCCTCCTCCTCTGTGCTGCCTCTTCTCCGACAGCCCCCCCTCCCTCCTCACTCCTTTTCCCTGCATTGACATCACCAGGCATTTCATCCCACCCCCCCTCTTCTCTTTTGTTGCTAATCTCTCCTCTCGCCCACTCCCTCTCCCACACACTCCTCCTCTCCCCTCTCCTAAAAGACAAGTGTGTATCTGTCGTTGAGTTATGTAATGGATAAACGACACCTTTCTGTCTCTCGGCTAAAGTTTGCTTTGTGAAACGACGAGGTACGCGGCGGCGTACGACTGGTGGCGAAGGTCTGTCGTGTTTTGGTTCACCCGTGTGTGGAACTTGTGCGAGCCTCTGTGTGTGGCTCTGTGTGTTGGAAAGAGTCGTGCTCTCTGGTGGTGTTGCAGAGACTGCAGGAAGACAGAAGGCAGATGGCACTGACAGACTGTAACTCAGCCAACTGAAAGAAGTTCGTCCAAACACACACGGGGGGGAAGAGGGCACCCCCTATATTACACACAGTAGACTCGAGGGAGAACAGCCAGCACACAATATTACGAGTGAGCAGCCACTACAAACACAAAAGACTGGGCCTTTTACAAACAGAACTAAGCCAGAACGGGTTCTCCTCTGCTGGAGTGGGTGAGAGGATGAAGGGAGCGACTAAGAGATGATGTAGGTCTGACGGGAGATACAGAACAGGGGTTCTCCTCCGCTGGAGTGGGTGAGAGGATGAAGGGAGCGACTAGGAGAGATGATGTAGGTCTGGCAGGACGGGAGCGACGTGGAGATATACGCAGCAGAGTGCGTAGGTGCAGCGCAATGCCCCCGTTCACCCTTATCACGAAGTAGTTCGGCCCCCTGACATCACAGGCTTCCGAGCGAGGGGGGGGGGGGGGGGGGGGGGGGCGAGGACACGTTGGCACCGGAGTCTCTCGTCTGGTCACCTTGGTAAAAAAACAAATAGCCCTTCCGACGGTATGACATCATTCCAGTGGCTAAAGTGTGTGTGTGTGGTGATGGGAGGGGGGGCGGGAGGGAGGGAGGGCGGGGGAGCATTGGCAGTATAAACCCAGAGCATCATCAGACCGTAGCAGTATCACTAGGCCACTGCCAAGGGAACAAAAACTCAACAGGCAAACCCATCCTTTCAATACCATCACTAGGAGAGAGAGAGAAAGGAGGGGCCGAGCGAGAGAGATAGTGATGCTTTCAGCAGGTGCCAAAAAGTGAGAGGTAGCTGAGCAAGGAAGAGAGAGAGAGAGAGAGAGAGAGAGATGGAGAGCAGCCTGTGAGAGCAGAGAGACCTTGAAGCTTCGGACAACACAGACGAGACGTGAGTTTGACCTGGAGGATAGATGATTTGAAGTGTTTGTCATTCTGCATGCATAAGGAATTAACTTGAATTGTAGCATATTTGAGAACAATTATTTTTTATTCCACCTTTTCTGTGTGTTGAAGATATATTTGAGGATTCAGATTGAAGGGTTTGTGCTGAAACATCTACGTTTTAAAACCTTTTAAAATTCTGTTGTCAAATGTTATATTTTATTGTGCATGAACAGTTTATTTACTACTGTCTCACTTGGTAATATATACACTCAGTATAATTACATCACATTGTACTTCATAATTAAACAAAGGTTGCATGTCTTTAGAATATCATTAATTAAATGCTATGTACAGTATGAATGGATTGTTGAAGGAGATCTTTATGTCTACAGAAAAACATTACAAAGGTTTCATGCTGTGGTATTTAGTTAGGTGAATTCTCCTCTTCATCAAATTCACTTCAAGAACACGGCTTTGTGTGCAGCTTTCGTTGTGTGTATAATCAGTGTGTGTTTGTGTGCGTGTATAATCAGTGTGTGTTTGTGTGTGTGTATAATCAGTGTGTATGTTTGTATAGTCGTGTTTAGACTGTTTCCCTGCATCGTCGCTGCCGCCCTCCTCTCACTGCTGCCATGCTGTGCCCAGTGCTGCTCTGTGCCACGCTGGTCTTACTGCCCCCCCTGGAGCTGTCCGAGGGGCGCGCCCTGCACCCTTCCCCTGAAGGACTCCAGGTACAGAGGCAGGGGGGAAGGTGTGGAACAGGGGCTGGGGAAGAAGGGAATCTGGGGATGGAATATAGGCTGGATTCACAGGGAGAAGACAGGGTGAAAGGGGAATGGGTGAGACAGCTGAAGGTTTAGGCAGAGAGGGATGAGAATATGGTCCTGAGGAAGGAGCGATCACATGGGCGTTCCTTTAATGAGGGGGAGTCAGGTGGCTGAGCGGTGAGGGAGTCGGGCTAGTAACCACAAGGTCGCTGGTTCGATTCCCGGCCGTGTCAAATGACGTTGTGTCCTTGGGCAAGGCACTTCACCCTACTTGCCTCGGGGGGAATGTCCCTGTACTTACTGTAAGTCGCTCTGGATAAGAGCGTCTGCTAAATGTAAAATGTAATGAACCTTTTTGGGGGGGTTTTCTTCCTCCATGCCAGTTTGTGGAGCAGTTTCTGGAGCGTTATAACGACCTCCTGAACCTGGACGATCTGGAGAACGCGGTGAGCGACCAACCGGAAGAGCCTTCTGATTACGCCAATGGGGTCAAAGTTGCCGAATATCCCAAATGGGCCGACCTACCGGCAGCCCAGGAAGACAGCGCCTGGCTCCGCCTGTTGAAGGCAGCTCTGGCCAATCAGAAGCGAGCTGAACCGGACAGGTCACGACGGGCGTGGAACAGGGGATGCTTCGGGCTGAAACTGGATCGGATTGGTTCTATGAGCGGACTGGGTTGCTAGTCTAAGGAAGAGGGGCGAGAGACTGACACAACTAGTAAAGGAAATGAAACGGCTACACACACACACACACACGTACAGACACACACACACGTACAGACACACACACACACACACAGAGGCACACAAACACACACAGACAAAAAGGAAAATAATGTGAGTGTTGATGATGTCCACACGTAGTGTCGTGTATACTTGCTGTTTTGCTTATGTGATTCAATGAAGCGTAGAGCAAACATGAGTGTGTCTTGGCTGCTGAAAACAGGTGCGGTAGTTTTGTTTGATTCTTTGCTTTTTAAGTGTGCATTTTTATAACAAATAGTACATTTAGTTTGGAAGACATTTGAGGAGTGTTAAGTGGAGCTATTGTTCTATGTGATTATGTCTGTGTTGTTTTTACAGTGCACTTTATTAAGGAATGTAGTTGAGACTGTCCTTCCTAGCTTCCTAGCTTCCTAGCTTCCTAGCTTCCTAGCTAATATCAATGTCATTCTTTTGTAAGGAATTGCTTTTTTTTTTGCTTTTTTTTTTGCATGTCTGAAGGACACAGTATATGTTGACAAATATATCTGTAGTTTGCTCCTTTTTTTTGGCAAAAAGTTTGCATGCAAAATAAACACATTCCAATATCTATTTTTGAGTTTGGATTAGTTCATGTCAATCTGCTTATTTCTTTACCGTCAGAATTCACCCAGCCACCTACCTCAACCTACACTCAGCATTTCAAACCGACATGCGCCAAATGCTCGATTCACGCCTTTCCGTTCGAATTAGAGCTGCAGCATCTCACAGTAGAAATGTTTGCCTCCGTTACTACAGGCGCTTTATTAAATTTGCCCCGAGGGGGCTGTGGGAAGATGAAAAGGCTCCCCTGAGCTAACTTAACAAGACATGGGCGTTTGTGTGGGTGTGCTGATTAGTGGGCTGGCTCTCGTCGAGATGATCCACCCGGCAATGATATCCCCACTCCATAGTTTAATCAAACATCATTTGGATTGGGTAATGGCGCCGCGTGTACTCAGTATGAATGATCTGTCAAAATAGCATTGAAGTAGATATAATAGTAGAGTGTTAATCATAAGCTTTTGTTTCTTACAATGTCTCCTGAAGGCGCAGAATGACTGATCCTTTAGACGGTGGCCTCTTCCAGGTCTCCTTGTGGTATCTGTGGGGGTTGGGTCTGTGGTAGAATATTGTTGGTCACGTCTCTGTCTAACAAGTGGGATGGAAGAGGTTAACTCAGGTCAGAAAACGGAAGAGAGGTGCAATGTTTGACAGCAGCACTAGATGTCAGTCTATCTCCAGTGATCCCGCTCAACCCTGAAGTGGACTCCGGACTTTGAACTGGCCTGGATTTCAGACGCTCGCAAACTGATTGTCTACTTTACTTGCCCCTGGCTTGCGTTTTGTGGCTGAGTAGAATTGAACCATGCAGGCACCATATGATAACATTTACACACGAAAGAAAAAGTATCAACTGTATTTTCTACCAACTGTATTTTCTTAATTAAACACAGTTTATTCTGAGAGCTGATGACACAGAGGCAATTTACCTCAGTGATAAATGCTCTGCAGTGCCATGGGAGTCTTTCAGGACGGGGGGGTAGATGTTAGAAGTATCCAGCGGAGGCTCAGACAGTGTGACTCTTGCTCACTAGTCACCAACCGTCTCTGGAGGAGGGGATCCCTCACTGAATTGCTCCTCCCAAGGTTTCTTCCATTTTTTCTCCTGTAGTGAGTTTTTCTGGAAGTTTTTCCTTAGGTTGGTTGAGGGGCAGTTCTATGGGCGTATGTGAAGCCCTCTGTAACATGCTTGCATGTAAAAAGGGCTATACAAATAAATGTTGATTTGATTTGTTGATGCTCTGTGCGTGGAGAGCCCCAGTGTCTCCCCGCAGGACCCGGCTGTGTAGAACAACATGACCCTGCATTCAGCTGGCCCATCTGGCTCTGCTCTAAAAACAGCCTGACCTTTACTTCACCTCTTTGACCTTATGATGTGTAGCGGGGGCCAAGGCTGGTGTGGGTCGTGGGCGGCAGTTCAGCTATGCCCAGGCTGCTGGCTGCCGGCGTCCCTGAATCGGGTGACAACCATCAGGGCTGTGCAGCCAGAACACTGTTGCATGGCAACTGCATGTCATGCATGTGCTGGATGTCACGTTTTGTTAGAAAGCACGTCAGGCCGCATGGTATCCCCTCACAACCGCTGCTGTTGCCATGACGTTGATGACTGGCGCACCTGTAGCCCGGTCGTTGCCCATTGGGGCCCTGTGGGGGACATTTTGAGCCCCATGAACAAGTCAGAGTTTAAAGACCCAAATACATCTAGTAACATCTGACTGTGGGCGGCCATTTTGTGTCCAACACATGTTCTATGGGTATGAGCTCAGACTGCATGGTAACCAGCCAGTCCAGGGGGACTGCCCTCCCAGGAGGTGCAGATGATGAGAACAGAGTGAGGAGGGAGAGAAGGGCGGCAAGAGAAGGGTCATGGTCTTTGGATAGTAAATGTCACAGTCAGGAGGATGGAGATTTGATCCCCGGCCCTCGACTGTGGAGGCCTGGCTCTCTCTCTCGTCTGAGAAGGTCAGCAATGAACACTCTTTTTTCACCCCTGAACTGTATCTAAGAACGTGAGCTCGTCTGCTTCCATGCTTCTTAAATGTTCTTAAAGTTAAAGGTTTGGAAAACCTTTAAGAAAAACCTTGGCTGTTGGAATGGCATCGGACAAAGCAAGCAAACATTGGGGAAAGCAGCTGGCACGTTATTGGTGGAAGCCTTGAGTGAATCAAAGATGTTGCATTCCTTAGATTGCGAACTGCAGTGCAACAGAATTCACAGTCAATGCACCAAATTAATCAATCAATTCTCTGTCACCTGAATATTTTCCTGTGCAACCATGATAACTCAGGACTCACGTGACTTAAAATGAAAATGTTTTCTAACGTCTGTGTAATTATGCAAGTCCATTTAATAGGCGACTTGCCTACATACCTTCCTGAATCGGCCAGTCATCGCCGTCTTACGACCTTGACATTAAAAGGGGGCGGGGCGGAGAACAATGTCCACAAATGGGAGGAGCTTGACCGGTGGAAGAGTACAAATTGATAGCGCACCTTTGCAAGTCCCCACTCACCCGAAGTCGCAAGGACGTTCAGAGACATCTCACAAACGGTAAATAATAAACTGGCAATTAGTTTTAACGGAAATCATGCAAACGATAGACTCGAGAAATGAGGCATGTCACGTTTTTAGTTTAGTTGTCTCAACTTCTAAGAAGCTAATTATTGTCTTAAGTTGTGATATCCTACAGTGTGAGTTTCTTTACCTAACAATGTTTTTGAATAGGCTACTGTCGTTTTACATTAATTAAAGTAATCTCAATCTTAAAAGGTCATAGCTTTCAAATTGTTGATTGCAAAATGCTGCTGCTGCTTAAATTAGTTGTAGTCTAACCGGAAACATGAAACCTCTGTTGCATGTAATGATATAACCTCAAAGGTTACGATCTTGGAATGGCCTCCCAGTATGAGTTGCAATAGCCTACTGTTAAGTTATATCCTAGGCTACCCAATGTATAAACTTATCAGAACCGGTTATGTATATCGCTTTTGTTCACTCGCCTCTGAAACATTTGGAGTAGGAAAACGTGTCATCACGTACAGGGCAGTCTTAAGGTGAACATGATTGGTAAGCTGTAGTAGTTTGTCCATAACGTTTGTCTTCCTCTCTTTCTCTACAGAGGACTAGACCCAATCAGGCAAAATGGTGAAAGTTGGTATCAATGGGTAAGATTTCTTTTTTTGTTGTTGCATTTTTTGACGTTGACTACAACCTGGAGACATTAAATAATGGCACACACAAACATGTACATATCTAGTCAAAAAGAAACTTGAATCTACAAAGAGAGGCCTGCAACTTGTTTCAGGAAATTGGGCCTTGTCTCCCTTAATGGGGTAATTAATCTCAATGGAAATGTAAGATGCATGTAACATGCATTACTACACTGGCATGGACCTTTTGCTATCTGAAGAGTTTAGCTTTTACCCTTCTCTATGCTTGGCTCATGAGTATCTGTTTTTAGCTAACCTTTTAGCCAACTGTTAGTATTAAGCAGGCAGCACACTTGACACTAAACCAGGCATTTATGTGAGTTAAGTTGGGTTGTGTGGAAGACACACACAACCTAGGGGCAGTCACCTGTTCTTTTCCCTTCTGATCTTTGAACTTTGTCCCCTTCTGATCTTTGAACTTTGGCCCCTTGTTGTTAATTTTTTCCTTCCTTGACTTGATGGTGGTTCAATAAGTGATTGTTTTGTGTTAGAAACTAGATGTTATCAGACCAGTAGAACTGCTGTCTACTTGGGCACAACCCATTATCATATCAGTGATCTTGCTCTTATTCTACTCTCATATCTCCCCTCCCTCCTTCCATATTTATTTAGCTTGTTTTCTAGTGTCTCTCACCCACCTCCTTCATCCCCCTCTCTCTCTCTCTCCCCGCCTGCTCACCCAAGTGATCCCCTGTTATTCTCCCCCAGTCTCAAGCCAGTGTGTAACAGATAGTTCTGGACTTGGTTAATCAGTAACTCCCCTACTGATCAAACAGCTCACTGTCGTCACCAGGACAATTACCACATTATAGGTTCATCTCGACTTTACACCCCAGAGGAAAGCAAGCGAGAGAGGGGGAGAGATAGGGACGCCAGCCACACAGCTGCTTGCTCTGCAACACACCTCTCTGCTCCTCCTATTGGACCCTGTCCCCTCTCTCCCTTCCTCCCCTAGTCTCTCTCTTGTACAGCTGTGCAGTATTGCAACAAGGTGTAAAAGTTGTCAATCAGGATTGTCATGTCACGTACCAGCAACCAGTCTAATTGTGCTGTGATTCCAAAATGTGCATAAAGAATGACAGTGGTATAACGCACGCTGTCTTGCATTATTACATATAGGTTGCATTTCTGAGTTTAGACCTGCTATCCATGGACAAACTTGTGGTAAATGTAAGCGACATGGCATTGCACTACCCTCTAGTGGCCAAACAAGGGAACATCCTTTTTTCTTGTGCTCTTCAGATTTGGCCGCATTGGCCGTCTGGTGACCCGTGCTGGATTCAGCTCCAAGAAGGTCGAGATTGTGGCCATCAATGACCCCTTCATCGACCTGGAGTACATGGTGAGTGGTGTCCAACCAGCCCCAGACATCCCTGGGGTTATGGAAGGCTCTAGAAATGTAGACTTGATTCATAGGCAGCACTGAGTTGACCCAGAGTTTTCCTGTGAGGTTTTTTTCCTTGTCTTCTGAGAGTTTGGGTTGTCTGAGGGGTGGTTCTGGGGGCGTATGTGAAGCCCTCTGGGGGCGTATGCGAAGCCCTCTGTGAAAGGGCTATACAAATGCATTTGGATTTCAACCTCCCCCACATCTCCACAGGTCTACATGTTCAAGTACGACTCCACTCACGGCCGCTACAAGGGTGAAGTCAAGGCCGACAACGGCAAGCTGGTCATCGACGGACACGCCATCACCGTGTTCCACGAGTGAGTACCTCGCCCAATCTTTTACAATTACATCGGGGTTACTATTACGGTTATCTGACCTGCCCCCCCACCCTCTTCTCCCCCCCCCCACAGGAGAGACCCTACTGCCATCAAATGGGGAGAGGCTGGTGCCGAATACGTGGTTGAGTCCACAGGCGTGTTCACCACCATCGAGAAGGCTTCTGTACGTATTCCTTCCTCTTGTTTTGCCGACCAGACACCCCACACAGGAGTGAGCACATGAGACATTACCCTCGAGTGATCGGTCTTCCTCCCCCCCTCTCCCAGGCCCACTTGAAGGGCGGGGCCAAGAGGGTGATCATCTCCGCCCCCAGCGCCGACGCCCCCATGTTCGTCATGGGCGTCAACCACGAGAAGTATGAGAACTCCCTCACGGTTGTCAGGTGAGGCCAAACACCCGTCACTCAACTCCCTCACGGTTGTCAGGTGAGGCCAAACACCCGTCACTCAGATTACTCACGTTATTAAACGAGGACACACTGCTCATTAACCTTCTATGGTAAGCGTGGTCACTTATGAAAGCCTGTGTAGATCATGTTGTACTTGGGCTCATGTTGTACTTGGGAGTCAGGTGGTTGAGCGGTTAGGGAATCGGGCTAGTAATCAGAAGGTTGCCAGTTCGATTCTCGGCCGTGCCAAATGATGTGTCCTTGGGCAAGGCACTTCACCCTACTTGCCTCGGGGGGAATGTCCCTGTACTTACTGTAAATCGCTCTGGATAAGAGCGTCTGCTAAATGACTAAATGTAAAGCCTGTGTAGCTCATGTTGTACTTGCTCTCCCCACACAGCAATGCTTCCTGCACGACCAACTGCCTGGCTCCCCTGGCCAAGGTCATCAACGATAACTTTCACATCATCGAAGGTCTTATGGTACGGATTACAACACAACACCTAGGGGGACAATCTCCTAGAGAGGGCTTAATCTGACACAACACCGGCTTGCCCTCGTCTAAAGCACTGAAACCAGACGCAGGAGATTTAACGTTATTCTACCTCTCTAACCCTCCCCTTTATCGCCACCCTTGCCCACAGAGCACAGTCCACGCAGTCACTGCCACCCAGAAGACCGTGGACGGTCCCTCTGGTAAGCTGTGGAGGGACGGCCGTGGCGCCAGCCAGAATATCATTCCTGCCTCCACGGGCGCTGCCAAGGCCGTGGGCAAGGTCATCCCAGAGCTCAACGGGTCAGTGGAACACGCCCGATACACAGGACACGCCCAGCCTTCATACACGTTCATAGTTTAAGATTTGTGTATTTATCGTATGCACCTTCCTGCCACAATTCTTTGTTTGTGGTAACTTGCATGTAGAATGAAGCCTAGTCTGAAGTAGTTTAGTCTTTGACCTCATGTCCTGCATGTCTGGCCTCTCTACAGCAAGCTGACAGGCATGGCATTCCGTGTCCCCACCCCCAACGTGTCAGTGGTCGATCTGACTGTCCGTCTGGAGAAGCCTGTGAGTAAACCCCGCCCCCTCCCCTCCGATTCGCGATTCACAAATGTATTTCTTTTTTTCGATCGAATCGGGAGGTTACGTTTGCTTTTGTGTTCCAGCGGATCCATGTAGGCTATTAGATCTGTAATTGTAGTTTTTATTTTTGTGTGACATTTCATAGTCGATGGTAAGAGTACATTCTACTTCGGCTTAACCATGCATTTCACTTCCCAGGCCTCGTACGACGCCATCAAGAAGGTGATCAAGGCTGCCAGTGAAGGGCCCATGAAGGGCATTCTGGGATACACAGAGCACCATGTACGGACCTGTTCCATTCACATTCTCAGCAACAATTAATGGTCACTAGCTGTTATCATTTAGCGGGTGATGCAGACTTGTTGTATTTTCTTTTTTCCTGTCACAGGTTGTGTCCTCAGACTTCAACGGTGACACCCACTCCTCCATCTTTGATGCTGGCGCAGGCATCGCCCTCAATGACCACTTTGTCAAGCTTGTCTCATGGTAAGCCAGTGTCCACCACACACACACTCGCGCGCACACACACACACACTCGCACACACACTTTGTTCCAGGATCCTAACTGTGCCTTTGTGTCTCCTCAGGTACGATAATGAGTTTGCCTACAGCCAGCGTGTCTGTGACCTGATGGCCCACATGGCTTCCAAGGAGTAAAAGCAACCAGCCAATCCAATGCAACTGCACTACGTCACATGACCCACGCCCCCCCCCCCTCACAGATTCAAGCACCACCTCCATTTGCACGGCTGTGGAGAAAACGACCACCACAGTCATTAACACAACTTTGAATTGATGACCAATTTATTTTTGTATCGTCAAATCCATGTTTTGTTTTGTGAAGTAGGATGGTCGACGTAAAGGCTGAAGGTGTTTCACTGGCTATGGCACTGAGGTGCTGCGTTCAGTGGATGAATAAAGTCCTCTGTTTGTGAGAATACAGCTTCCTCTTTTTATCTAATATTCATAAGAACAAGCCTCAATCTTTTAGCGTCCTGGTTTCTGTTATGAGTTTCTCCAACTGCTGGTGCCTCATACCTGTTAGGCTCCTAAAGATTAGTCACAAACAATTTCTCCCCTAATAGTCCAGGCAAAGTAGCGTTTTATGACACACTATTCTAAATTCTCATCAATCTCGCCTTGAGAATTTAACATTTCCTCAACTAGGATTTCTTAGGACTTTTAGTATGTTCTGAACACCTCATAGAAATTATATATGCTGGATTATTATTTTTTACAATTGGTTCTATTTTTGGCTTCAAATTAAGTTTGCCTGGACTATAACTGTAATTCTCTTGTGCTCATGCGTTCGAAGCTATCATATCAGCTCAATTTGAGTTGATATGATGGCTCAATACCTGGTCCGATTGCAGAGTGTAATGTGGCGAATCTAAGTCGACTTGACAGCGGCAGACCATTATGTTTTCCACGACGGGCCTACATGAAAAATGCATATCGACGTAATAAATCGAAAGTGGAGACGGGCACGTGTACGAGCCAAGTCATCAAATTATGAACGCCAATGAAAGATTCCTCAGAAGCAGCGTGTCATATGACGCGATATGGACGAGGTGGTACTTGCGTGATCAGTAGCCTGCAGGCTTACAAGGGTGCTGTCTACCTGTTGGTCGCAGTTTACAGAAAAGTAAACTGACTTTTCTGTAAACTGCGACCAACAGGTAGACACTTGGCCAGAGTTAGTAATGTAGATTAAGGAGACGTACAAAAAAACTAAACTGGATTTTTAAAACATGAAGTAGGCTATTGGTTAACCACTGGGGCCCAAAGAGATGATTTGAAATCCCGTTCACTACAATCCAACTTGGGCCATACGGTTGTATTTAAGGGTTGCAACCACACATACACTTGCACTCACAGGTTTCAAGTTTTTTTGAATGTGTGTGCGTGTTCAAAGCTCTACTTCTGTAATATGAGTTGGATTAGGATTAAATCAATGCCGTTGGTCAGATCACAGCCATGTATATATATTTATTTCCACGTTTAATACATTTGTCACAGACTTCCAGGACAGCTTAATTCCCAGAGGTCAAACCAAATTTCCATGATATAGTTGTCCAACACGAAAATATGTCTGCTGGTAGTTATAATTCTCACTGATGCACGAACACACAGACACGCAAGCACACACACTTTTGCCTCTCTAAAACGATGAAGATTAAAATGGAGCATTGAGTGAAATAATCATGCCTCATGAATCACTGTCTTATCCTTAATCATCATTATTTGTAACCTGAAAGGACAGATAAAAAATAAACTTGCTTTCTGAAAAATACTAAAATGAGATAAATGTAGGACAGCAAACATGGAGAATGTGTGGGAGATTAAGAGTGTGTGTGTGTGAGCAAGAGAGACACACGGAGCGAGAGAGAGAAATAGAGAGAGAGAAAGGGAGTGAGAGAGAGGGAGAGAGAAGGGGTGGGGAATGACTGATCAAGAGGGAGGTCAAAAAGGTTCATAAACATCTCTCTCTCTCCCTCTTTTTCTCTCTGTTCATTTCACCACCAGATTGTCAACCGCAAAATTGATTTGGAAAATCAAGAGGCTTAAGATTAAAAAAGAGCTTAACTTGGAATAAAGACAATCTGAACAGGAGAGGGAAGTAACAGGAGAAACTAGGAGGACACACTGACCGACTGAGAGGAAGGTGAGTAGGACTGGCTGTGCGTGTGTGCGTCTGTGTGTGTGGTTCCAAGGCACTCCTGATGGATTTTACCACGTCTTAAAAATGAGATTGCTTTGCACTTTTTGGTTTTATGTTTTAACATAATTCAACTTCTCCACCTTTACTGCGGTTAGCAACAATTTGAGCCTCCCTTTGTGTCTTTCTGAGGATTGGAGTCTTCTCCTCCTTCAGGCAGTGTCCCGTGGTCGACTTATCTCATCTGAAAGACATTTTGTTTGTGCTCGTAACCGCTTGTAGGTTTCCATGTCATGTTCTTTATCCTCTCATTTCCCCTCTTACTCATAAGATGCTAAAATAATCAGTGAACTCTCTCTCTTTCTCACTCTCTTTCCAACTCCACATCCACTAACTCGAAACTTCTCTCACACAAACGCCTCAGTCTTATGATCCTGGTCATTCACCCCCACCGCTCACCTGTCAAGGAGGATTTACCTTCTCCACGTCTACCTTTACATTTAGTCATTTAGCAGACGCTCTTATCCAGAGTGACTTACAGTAAGTACAGGGACATTCCCCCCGAGGCAAGTAGGGTGAAGTGCCTTGCCCAAGGACACAACGTCATTTTGCACGGCCGGGAATCGAACCAGCGACCTTCTGATTACTAGCCCGATTCTCTAACCGCTCAGCCACCTGACTCCCAGCTCTGGTCTAGCTCTGGTGGTGGGCTTCACATCTGTTTAGCAGAGATGTGTGTCCTCCATCTGCTTCCTTCCAGCAGTACATGTCGGCAGGACTGAATGACACGTGGAGGGACTCGGAGCCTGTCCCATCCTCCCTCTCTCCCGCCTTCCAGTCGCAACTCACATCGAGCGCCGACCTGGGAGTGGCCATCCTGATGGTGATCACAGGTGAGTGGGACCTCGTCCGTCCTCTCCGAGTGGGTCGAAGGGAGGAACAACTGGTACTTCTCCCTTCTGCCGACACCACATTCAAGAATTGAAAACGGAGTCTAATTATCCTTCTATGAAAAGCATATACGTACTGTTATCCTTTCAACCTTCTCAAAACGAGATTTGCTTGTGGCGTATTCACGACAGGGATTTCTCCCAGAGTAATCAATGTTTTCATTAGCTTTTCATTATTAAGAAGAGATGAGACGTTTGCAAACCTTTGCATCAAGAAACAGGGACCACTGAACACAGATGTAAAGCTGTCTGCCGTCATGGCCAACTTGTGTGATCAAACGAGGCATTGATCTACTCTAGTTTAGACTCAGACATGTGGAATGAATCCCTCAAGGAGCACAGAACTAGCTCAGTGAGAGCGGAGACAGCTGAAGGAGGAGAGAGAGAGGAAGGGTGGAGTGGAGCATACCAGGATCCCAGTGTGGAGCCTTCCAGAACCATATCATACATTCCTACCTGCAGGGACAATCATTAAGCTACACGCACAGGGTTTACACAGCAAAACCAAATCAGATTTGATGACCAGACGACCCCCTCCGCCTCTCCCCTTGCCCGCTGGCATCCCTGTGGATGCCTCGGTGCAGGGCGTGGGCTGGGCTGGGCAGCTGATTCCAGGGCCCAGGGGGTCTGGAAAGAGGGGTTGTTAGGACGCCTGGCTGAAGTACTAAAATAAACAACTGGCTTGCTGAACCGTGCCATCCGCCCAGGAGAACAGTGAGTGGCTCCACACGTCGATAGTGGATGATCGATCTTTCCTGCGTTAGACGACCACTCATGCGTCGTGATATGAGGGCAAAGTATGCTGTGAGCCACAGACCTAAAAAAAACGTAACCAAAAAAAATAAATAAAAAAACTCCCTCTCTCCTCCGCCCCTCTCATCCCCCGTCTACCATGTCCGCTCATCGATCTCTCGTCCCTGCCTGTTCCGTCATCTGTGAAATCACACGTCCTGGTTTTTCTCGGTCCTTTGAACTCCCTGTTCAATCCCCCCCCCCCCCAACATTATTCTCTCTCACCTGGTATTCTCATGCTCCCTGTTCTCATCACCTGGTCTTCTCATGCTCCCTGTACTCTCACCTGGTCTTCTCACCTCGTCTTCTCACCTGGTATTCTCATGCTCCCTGTACTCTCACCTGGTCTTCTCATGCTCCCTGTACTCTCACCTGGTCTTCTCACCTGGTCTTCTCACCTGGTCTTCTCATGCTCCCTGTTCTCTCTCCTGTCCCAGGCGCCGTGTCTGTGCTGGGGAACGGCACCGTGCTGCTGGTCTACGGCAAGAAGAGGAAGAACCTCCGGCCCCCGGAGCTCATGACCATCAACCTGGCTGTCTGTGATTTCGGCTACAGCCTCCTGGGGGCGCCGTGCTTCATAATATCCAGGTCAGTTTAGATCAAAGTAAGAAAAGGAGGCATAGTCTGTACTATAAGAAAGAAAAAAAAACATAATTGTCTAAGGTATGTGAAGAAACAAACCTGAGTGCGATGTATACTTTCATACCTGGATGCTGGGAGAGTCACCTCCCCCTTCTTCCCCCTTTCCTCCCCCCCCTCCCCCTTCTTCCTCCCCCCTCTCCCCCCCCCCCCCCCCTCTTCCCCTCTCCCCCCCTCAGCCTGTCTCACGCCTGGGTGTTCGGGGAGTCTGGCTGCTTGTGGTACGGCATCCAGGGCTTTGTGTTTGGGATCGGCTCCCTCATCACCACCAGTCTCATCTCTCTGGATCGCTGCCTTAAGATCTGCTCCTTAAGATACGGTCAGTGAGATGCACTGTGGAGGCCCCACCCTCCACTGCAGACACCTGACACCTGCACGAAACATGACGAGCCACTCGGTTAAGCAGACAAATGTGAGAGAGGACCTGAGGGGAAAAAGAAGAAATTAACTTTTTTTTTTTATGAAAGAAGATTGGGAACCAAGCTGTAGAGAAATGCAGTCAAAGCTTCTTTTGTTGTAATACAAAAAGAGAAGCACAATATATATTTAGAAGTAATATCATCTTTGTAGTACTTAATCAAAGTCACAACCGTGAAAAAGCATTTAGCCTAAAGCTCAGCTAAGGGAACACACAGCATAAAAGCAGCTTTTCAAAAAGATATTGTGTCGAAGATTGATCTTTGACACTCAGTTCTTCATCCTCGCTGACATATGGTGACACAAACCACAGCCTCAGCTCTCAGACTCGGCTCTCGGGTGGCCGGGTTCTGAGATTGCGGTTTAGCGACAGAGATTGCGGTGTAGCGGTTGCTGTTAGAGCATAATAACGGTAGCCGTCAGTGTACACATGGTCCTTGAGCGCATCTGATCCTCTGCCTTCCTGAAGTCACTTCCTGAGGTCACTCTATCAAGATCTCTGTCATTTAGGTCGAACATCAAATATCTACCCTAGCTGCCCGAGTTTCTGGGATTGTTATCTGTTGGTAAGGATATCAGATTCCACGTCCACATACTGATTTTAGAGTACTCGATCATCAAAGGCTTCCCTGCGTGTGGGTGTGACTGTGTGTGTGAGTACTGGCATGTTTGTTTGTGTTGTTGAGTTCGGGATGCAGGTTGCTTTACATGGAGTGTTCATGCATGCACAGTACTTCTACGTTCATTTGAAATCATGCTTTGCTTCATGCTAAATCCGTGCAAAAATGATATCTGCTCTGCCCTCCAGGTCAGTGGATTGAGAGACGTCACATGTCTCGAGCGATTGCAGTGATCTGGGCCTATACCCTGTTCATGGCTGTTCTCCCTGCCTTTGGGTTCGGAAGCTACGGACCAGAACCATTCGGGACCAGCTGCACGATTAACTGGTACTTCTCCCTTCTGCTCGCACTTATCACTGAACTCTGTTGTGAGTGTAGTTTTGTGTACATGCTAAAGCTTGTTTGCGTACACAATAAGCTCTGAAAGTTCTGTCTAATTCAGCCCTGTTTGCACGTGGGTTCATGAGGTACGGATGCGATGTGTGAATATCTGGATGTACTTGTGTGTTCCTGTTCCTGCGGGGGTCTGGATCTCCACTTCCTGTCAGGTGGAAGATGAGGTCGTCCTTGCAGGACCAAGCCTACATCTTCCTCATCCTGACCTTGTGCTTCGGAGTCCCCACCCTCACCATCACCGTCTCCTACCTGGCCATCCTCCGGACGGTGAGGCTGTGCTGATCCTGGCCAGGCAGCGAGCCAGCAATTAGCATCGTTAGCTCGTTTGATTCATGGGGTCCTTGATGAAGCACTTATGCTGAGTGGTCTTTGCTACGCGGGGTGCTGGACATGGTTTATGCATGCCAAGGCCGTCCAAGTCTGAGCCTGAGCGTGCCTGTGTGTTCAGCAGTACAGTACTGCAACAGAGCTGTGGTAGACATTGAGTCATTCAGCAGACGCTCTTATCCAGAGCGACTTACAGTAAGTACAGGGACATTCCCCCCGAGGCAAGTAGGGTGAAGTGCCTTGCCCAAGGACACAATGTCATTTGGCACGGCCGGGAAGCGAACCAACAACCTTCTGATTAATAGCCCGACTCCCTAACCACTCAGCCATCTGACCTAGCTGACCTGTGCTGTGGGAGAACGTGCACTCATCGGTTGTTTCGTCGTGTTT
Source organism: Thaleichthys pacificus (assembly GCA_023658055.1). Classification (NCBI taxonomy): domain Eukaryota; kingdom Metazoa; phylum Chordata; class Actinopteri; order Osmeriformes; family Osmeridae; genus Thaleichthys; species Thaleichthys pacificus. The sequence continues at coordinate 18,799,499 of CM042871.1, read as the reverse complement.
CTATTTGAGTAGGTGTACAAGTCTCAGCAGACCCTGGCCTCCATCCCCTCCTCAGCTGTCACCCACAGCAGCCGGGACATGAGGCTCACTAAGGCACGTCAAACAAACGGCTGACAACATCACAGCGAGTGTAGCCACAAAATGGACGTCATCTCTGCTTCACTAATAGCATCTAAAAGGTCTCCAGATCATGAACCATGAATCTTTTTGTTCCTCTCCCGTCTGTGCAGATAGCGGCTGTGGTCTGCTCCACCTTCCTCCTTGCCTGGACCCCCTACGCCATAGTGTCCCTCTACTCCGCCCTGGCCCATCGAGAGGAGTGGGTGGAGGGCTCCCTGCACCCCAGCACCATCACCAACCTCCTGGGGCTTCCAACTGTCCACAACTGGACCTCCACGGAGAGCTACGGAGGCAGCTACGACAGCATGTACTACGACCAGGCAGAGTACTCGGACCCGTCGCCCACCGAGGCCGTCGCCACCACGCAAAGTTCACATCCGGTCCACCAGGGGGCGTCAGAGCCGGACAGCTACAAGCCCGTGTCCTGCCTGCCCCCGGTCGTGTCCCTGATCCCAGCTGTGTTCGCCAAGTGTCACTGCATGATCAACCCCTTCATCTACCAGATCATGAACAAGGAGTTCCGAGAGGATGTGTTCGACATTCTGCAGGGGAAGAGATATCAGGGAGAGGAGGAGGACGAGAGCCACAGACGGAAGCTACTGTGAGAGTCAAGGATTCGTCCCTCACACACACACACACACACAGGTCATGTCGGCTAACAATCTCTCTCCGCTCCTCCACAGCGCAGAGAAGCAGCATTAATCTGTCGTACTGCCACAGCTGGAGACAGAAGAACAAGCCCTCGGCCGTGTCCATGGTGCAGCTGGAGAACAAGCAGAAACACGGAGAGAAGGGGAGAGAAGGAGGCAGGGGCTCCTGGTCGGACAACACGTCTGTGGGCTGGGATGCTCTGGACGTGGCCTCCTTAGACACCCAGGTCAAAACGGAGGGCCAGAAGATGAGCGAGAAGGAGGAGATCCACGTCCAGCAGCCTGCTGACTGAGTGAGAGAGGATGAGAGAGAGAGAGAGGGAGAGAGGGGGAGGAGAGACAGAGAGAGACAGAGAGAGGGAGAGAAAGGGAGAGGAGGAGAGACAGAGAGAGACAGAGAGGGAGAGGGGAGACAGAGAGAGAGAGAGCGGGAGGGGAGGAAAGACAGAGAGTGAAAGAGGGAGGGGAGGAGAGTCAGAGAGAGAGAGAGAGAGAGAGAGAGAGAGAGAGAGAGAGAGAGAGAGAGAGAGAGAGAGAGATGAGAGAGAGAGAGAGAGAGAGAGAGAGAGAGAGAGAGAGAGAGAGAGAGAGAGAGAGAGAGAGAGAGAGAGAGAGAGAGAGAGAGAGAGAGAGAAGGAGAGACAGAGAAGAGAGAGACAGAGAGAGAGAGACAGAGAGAGACAGAGAGAGACAGAGAGATAGAGGGTGGAGGGGGCATCCTGAAATAGGGTATCTTCACATTTGATAATATGTAAGGTGATTTTACTAGTATATTTGATTTCTGTTTCTCCACTGACTATTATTGTGTTAATGTTGTTTTCTGTGCCAGTCAAGACAATTTAGTTTAATTTATTGAAACATGTTTTAGGCTAGCTAATTTAGTTATTTATGCATAGATTCCTTGTATTGTGATATTTGGACTGATATTTGAAACTAATTGACCTCATGTGCTGTGTCATTAGTCCTCTACATCCTGCCAAACGATTTTTAAAGAAAATAAAATTGTTCTTACACTTTTATTACATTCTTCTGTTGATTAGGTCTACATCTCACCATGTTATTCAACTTGTAGCCTAGTAGGCTATATTTTGCACTGAACACAACATAGGCTACTGTTTTAAAGGGAAGGAGTTTTCTATATTGAACGTAAAGAGTGAAATGGTTAACAGAATCCAGGCTGTCTAATTGTGTATTTACGGTAGTTTGCTCTCCAAATCCCGCAGCACTTGCTCTTGCCTGCGGTCACATCTTGAAGCAAGAAGCTGCGTCGCTGATACGGTCTGAGTTTACCTTTTAAAAACATTCAAGCGCAGTGCATTATTATTGAGAATTTATTTTATCATTGATAACATCTCGTTTTGGATTAACATATTGGCGTTGTCGCATAGTTTTTGTTTGCGCATACCGTTTGGATTCGTGTTTAACATTGTTTTTGTTGGGGACCGTTAACAGGGAGAGAACACTTGACCAGTTAGCCAACCTTAAGTCGACCCGGCTCTAAGTCGAGGATAAGATTATTAATTAGAAACAGTTACATAAACAGGTAGGTTAATTGTAGAACGTGGCGCAATTGTCTGATAACCAACAGCTACGTTGTTTATCTTATCGTTATTGTATTCCACCATAGCAAGCAAATTACCGTCCGTGTTCATGCCAGATCTGCAGCGCTTTAGTTTCCCTTACCATAGCATGAATCCTTTGTTGGGGACAAACTCACTTCTCCAACATCAACAGCAGCAGAATTTAGGACCGAGTCATCCGGATTCCCCATCCGGCCTTCTGCCCGAGGCCATCTTCGGCTCTCCAGATCCAACCGCCTTCCTTGAAGAATCTGGACTAGGCCCGGAGACGCTCTCCGGATTTGATTTCACCCCATCCTCACAAAGTGCTTACCTGCACCATAACCACAACCATCCGGTGCACCGCGCGGTGCCACCACCTGCTGCCATGGCCCTAAGGAACGACTTGGGGTCTAACATTAGCGTACTGAAGACGCTCAACTTGCGGTTCCGATGCTTTCTCGCCAAAGTACACGAGTTGGAGCGGAGGAACAAGATCTTGGAGAAACAGCTTCAGCAGGCTTTGGATGCCAATACTAAATGCAAAGGTGGATGTTCTGAAAACGGGGGAGGGGCACACACCCAAGAAACAGGTGTCCAGACCGGGTTCGTGGGGACGATTCCACTTAGGCCCGGTTCGCTTCCGTTTCACAACACAAACAACTCAGCTACGAGGCCCACAACGCTTTTTATGCCACCACTCACGACAGTCCTCACGCTGGAGCAGAACCAAACCGTAAATCCAAACTGTAACCCGAAGAATCCCACCATCACAATCAACCTGTCAACTCCAACTGTCGACTCCCCATCCAGCTCCAGGTCACAAACCGTCGGGAGAACGGTCACAAGTACGAGCACTGGTACCGGAAACCCCGACCAACCCCCCTCCTAGGTTTCTACCGGGAACTATCTGGTCCTATAACCACACCCGCAAGCTCGGCTCTGGCGTGGAGACGCGCGTTACCAGCCCCGGTGTGTCCTGGATCCACCCGGATGGAGTCGGGGTCCAAATTGACACCATCACCCCAGAGATCCGAGCCCTGTATAACGTCCTGGCTAAAGTGAAGCGGGAAAGAGACGAGTACAAGCGCAGGTAACTGGCCTTCTGTATTTATTCACCATGAAACCTGTAAGGCCAGGTGTACAACAGATCATATAAAAGCAATTAAAGCATTGAGATGTGCTTAGTTGGCAGAACTATAAGGGGCGTGTGATTCCTCGTGTTAGCAGAGTGGTAGCGGCCTTGCTAACAGATGGTCGATGAGAACAGCTGCATGTAACACAAACAAATTCTGCACCAGTGTATTTGCATCCTTCAGCGGGCATACCTTTAATGCCAAAACGTTTGTCACGACAGATGGCGATCCCAATTTTCACAATACTTTCACCCTACATGGTGTTCTGTATTTGTAAGAAAGATGTACGAAAGTAACAGTTCTGAACAAATCTGTCCAGAAGAACACTTATTACTGAGTCATGATAAATGGAATTTTGAACATTTTCGTCTCTAAAAAAGCAGGTTATGTCTTGTTCATGTTGACAGAGTTCCCACATCCCCTAAAGCCAATGTCATTCTTTGTGTCAAATTCACTGATATATATATTTGGTTTATCTCCATCCCCATCAGTTTTTGGATCAGGGCCAGTGTCATAAACCAACAAGGCAGTGAGTTTTGAAATGGGCACAGCGGTCTCTGAGTGATGCTGACTGTTTAGTGTTAAGAGCCATATGTTGAGGGACAAACAGCTGATTAGCACAACAGATAGAAGTGTTGTTCAGAGGAATATAGTGTCACACATGTTGTTGTGAGCTTAAAGCAAACCCAGTTTCCTCTGGAGTATGGAACTCAGGGCCAGCGTTGCCCCGAGCGATATCTTGGCTGATAGCATCAGGACAGCCAGACAATGATTTACAGTGTAACAGCTTCTCTGTTTAGTTCTTTAATTGCGCTCAGTGGGACTTTTTCATACTTGGTTCACAGTTAAATTTGCCTGCAGGGAAGCAATAATCTCACTCGTAAACTATTCTTTCAATCAGTCCCCTACTTCCTCCTGTTTCCTTATCTTTGGGCGTCGTTCCATCGCTGTCTTGCCCTTACCTGCCGCTCTCTCCTTCAGCCAGCGGCTGGTATCACCTCCCTCTCTCTCTGGCTCCTATCTCTCATCTCACTCTGCCCCTCCCCTCCTCCCTCTCCCACTTTTCTGCCATTAGTCTCTCTCCCCCCACTGGCAACTATACTCTCTGCTCCTCGTCCCATGACAACACCCCCTCCCTCTCTCTCCCTCTCTCAATCTCTCTCTCCCTCTCTCTCTCTCTCTCTCTCTCTCTCTCTCTCTATATATATATATCTCCCTCCCTCTCTCTCCCTCTCTCTCTATATCCCCCTCCCTCTCTCTCTCTCTCTCTCTCTCTCTCTCTCTCTCTCTCTCTCTCTCTCTCTCTCTCTCTCTCCCTCTCTCTCTCTCTCTCTTGCGCAGCCGTCTCAGCTCTCCACACTGCATCTGCAATGCAGCATACTCGCTGGGCTGTAACTGCTGAAGAAGGGGGTTGGCTTGCAAAGACAACTTGTCTCAACTCCCTCCCCTCCCTCCCCCCTCCCTCCCTCCCCCTCACTCACTCTCTCTCTCTCTCTCTCTCTCTCTTTGCGCTTACCCCTCAAATGAAAACAATTGTGCAAAAATACAGCACAAAGTCCCCTCACTCTTAATACTAAATAACACCTTAAGCTTTTCATAGGTCTGGATACGTCGCAGAATCCTGCATTTTAAGCAGCAGTTATATAATGTGAAAAACAACTGGGAGGGAGTGGGGGCTCCCAGGGGTCTGTTGTGTCGAGCCATGGAACCTGTCAAGGCCCCATGTCAACTGCACATGCTTTTAATCAGATTAAAGTTCTGATTCACAGGCCACTGATTTGACCAGTACGCAGGAGGAAAACACACGTACACACCAAGGACAAAGTCACATGCAGGTTTCAGTTTATTCTTGTGTGTGTGTGTGCGTGTGTGCGTGTGTGTGTGTTCTGTAGGTGGGAGGAGGAATATACCATGAGGGTGGATCTGGAACAGAAGATCGCAGACCTACAGGAGGTAGGAAGAGCACCTACCATGACATTTACATTTAGCAGACGCTCTTATCCAGAGCGACTTACAGTAAGTACAGGGACATTCTCCCCGAGGCAAGTAGGGTGAAGTGCCTTTCCCAAGGACACAACGTCATTTGGCACGGCCGGGAATCGAACCAGCAACCTTCTGATTAATAGCCCGACTCCCTAACCGCTCAGCCATCTGACCCCCATACTGACCTGTTCCTGTCCTGCCTCACTGGTGCAGACTCACCCCAAGTCTCATCACAGTGTATGGCACATTTACTGAGCGTATATCTGCTGCATTTGAATCTCTTTTAATCCATAACATAACTATACACATGGTGAATAAAGTACCCATTCCGAGCCTCATTCGGATTCGGATTCTATACCACGCCATCTCTGATTGGTCAGCGTGATGAGAGGGGGCTGGGGCCAGACACACCATGTCTGTGGGGCTGGCTGCATGGTGCTGACTGAATTGACATTGCACTGACGCCAGCAAAACAACCTAATTCAATTGAGAGTGTGAAACAGCCTCATTCAATACAAGTGTGTTGGAACAGCCCACTGAGAACTCCTAACATTAGAATGAAGGTCTAATATGCAGTAATGGTATGTCTACCTGGACATTGTGGTTACATTTAGTCATTTAGCAGACGCTCTTATCCAGAGCGACTTACAGTAAGTACAGGGACATTCCCCCCCGAAGCAAGTAGGGTGAAGTGCCTTGCCCAAGGACACAACGTCATTTGGCACGGCTGGGAATCGAACTGGCACCCTTCAGATTACTAGCCCGACTCCCTCACCGCTTAGCCACCTGACTCCTGGTTGCTCTTGTGAAAGCCCCTTGTTTTTCCAGCTTCAGTGAGTGGTCTGACCACCACCCACCTGCATGTGGTGTTAAGCTCTTTCAGGTTTCCTGTGTGTGTGTGTGTGTGCCATTGCGTCTGCTTGTGCATGATTGAAATTGTGTAAATGAGCATGCTTGTGCACGTGTGTGTTTGTGTGCATGGGATTGCTCGTGTGTATGCGTGCCTTTGTGTGAGAGTGTACTTCTGTGTGTTTATGTGAGCGTGCGTGTGTGTGTGGGTGTGTGTGTGTGTGTGAGCATGCACGTGTGTGTGTGTGTTTATGTGAGCGTGCATGGGTGTGTGTGTGTGTGTGTGTGAGCATGCACGTGTGTGTGTGTGTTTATGTGAGCGTGCATGGGTGTGGGTGTGTGTGTGTGTGAGCATGCACGTGTGTGTGTGTGTTTATGTGAGCGTGCATGGGTGTGTGTGTGTGTGTGTGAGCATGCACGTGCTTGTGTGTGTGTGTGTGTAGCTGCAGTTTCTGGGAACATCTAGACACCTGACCCAGTTACTGAGTAGGCTGTAGCTGTGGTGCCCAATGTTCATCAAAGAGACACTTGAGACTTTGCCAGCCCAGCCAGACACATAACTAGAATTACACCAACAAAAAAAGTCCTAAAACAGAGTGAATTATGGGAAAGTAAAATCCTGGGGGATTACATTATGCTGGATTGCTAAATTCTTATTATCTGCCCTGTGTATAAAGGCCTTGTGAGTGGTCTCTTGCTGGAAACAGATTTGTCTCTAAGATGCTACCACCACAATCAGATCTGTTCTGGGAAGTGAGAGATGGTCTGTGCGTGTGTGCGTGTGTGTGTGTGTGTGCGTGTGTGTGATGCCTATCTGTCTGTGGTCGTAGGACTTGCAGGAGAGTGAAGGCTGCCAGGATGAGTTGGCAGTCAGAGTGCAGCAGTTAAAGGCGGAGCTGGTCCTCTTCAAAGGCCTGATGAGCAACGTAAATATAAAACTCACCTTCTCCTGACATTGCATACAATATCCACATACACACTCACAACCTCAGCGTACTGCGTACCTCCTAGTAAACACCTGTGTACTAATGTCCTCTTAAGTCCATCAGTCCCTTAAACGGCATATACCTATAGTGTATCAAACACCAGTACACTCAACCCGCCCTGCACGTGAACCGTATATAAAATGAGAGCAATTAAAAGATAAAATAAAATTGAACTTAGTATGCTGACTGCTCTCTCTCTCTACTCTCTCCTTGAACCTCTCTCTCTCTCTCTCTCTCTCTCTCTACTGTCTCTCTTCCTCTCTCTCTCTCTCTCTCTCTCTCTCTTCCTATCTCTCTCTCTACTCTCTCTCTCTCTCTCTCTCTACTCTCTCTCTTCCTCTCTCTCTCTCTACTCTCTCTCTCTCTTTTCTCTCTCTTCCTCTCTCTCTCTTCCTCTCTCTCTTCTCTCTCTTTTCTCTCTCTTCCTCTCTCTCTCTCTACTCTCTCTCCTCTCTCTCTCTCTCTCTCTCTCTCTCTCTCTCTCTCTCTCTCTCTCTCTCTCTCTCTCCTCTCTCTCTCTCTCTCGATAGAACCTGTCAGAGCTGGACAGTAAGATCCAGGAGAAGGCCATGAAGGTGGACATGGACATCTGTCGCAGGATCGACATCACGGCCCGCCTGTGTGACGTGGCCCAGCAGAGGAACTGTGAGGACGTCATCCAGATGTACCAGGTACCACCACACACACACACCACACCACACACACACCACACACGCCACACGCCACACACCACACACGCACGTATACCACACACACCACACACACACACACCACACGCCACACACGCACGCACGTATACCACACACACACCACACGCAAACACCACACCACACACACACACACCACACACAGAGGTGTGCCCACACGCACACACACGCTCCAAGCACGTCCACACAAACATAAACACACTGCTGGGAGGCCGTTTACAGCGGCCATCTCTCACCGAACCTTAAGGTGCCCACCTCCCAGTCTGCCATCAACTGTCGTCCCCGGAGACAGACTCCGCTGTCAGTCAATGGTAGTGACGGAGAAGAACTAATCAGCACCTCTGAGAGCGACGGGGGCGCGCCCAAGGAGGAGGAGCTGGGTACCTCATCAGCCAGTCAGATCAATGAGGAGATGCAGCGAATGCTGAACCACCTGTAAGTGTCCGTGTGTGTCTGTGTGTGTCTGTGTGTCTGTGTGTGTGTGTTCATACAGCATGTTTGTCCATACGTGCGGTTGGTTTGTGTAACAGCTTTGGATGCGTTGCAGGCGGGAGTGTGAGTTTGAGGATGACTGCGACAGCCTGGCGTGGGAAGAGACTGAGGAGACCCTGCTACTGTGGGAGGACTTCCCAGGATGCACCCTGGGACCACCAGAGACCAATCACCAGGCAGGAGAGGTAGGGAGCACTGGCATGGTGGTCGCACGGTCGAATCCCCTGGTGGGACTGGACTGTATGAGGCCAGTGTGTCCAAACGGCTCCTGATTAGTACAGTTAGGATGCGTGCTGATTCTGACAGAACAGACAACCAAACAGCTGATGCCATTTCCCTTTTAACGATGAGATCATTTGAATGCATACGACAGCAAGATCAAGCATTGGCTGTTCGTGTTCCTAAAATTCCTGGTCTCGAGAATTAGGTCATTGTGAGTGGGACAATAGGTTAAAATGTTTTACAGTACTTTCAGAGGTCGCCGATCCTCTCTCAGCTAAGTACTAAACAGCTCATAAAGAGGCCCATCCATATACGGTAAAGATTTTTCTTTTTTACTAATGGACGTCTCTTTAAGCAGGACAAATGCATGCATGCGCGCACGACAGACACAACCATACAACATACACACACACACAAAAACACACACTCAAATATGCATTCTCACACGATAACCTACACACCCAAGCATACACACCAACACACAACGCCTGAATCTGAACGACAAACAGATTTGTTGTCAGGTATTTGCTTTCATCGACCATTACTAGTCAGTGTAAGGAGAGACAACAAGCTGTCCCTTTATCGAAGACAACAGGAACGCGTACTCGGGGTAATTTGATTAGACAGTTGGATGAAGTCAGCCTTGTTTTACCAGCAAAGTATTCCATGTCTGTGTCCAGTAACAGAAAGCTGTGTTCCCCACACAAGCAAATGTTCTGTTTACGTCGATGTAATCTGTCATTAGGATTCAGCCTTCAGGGGCCTGTGTACTCAAATCCAATATGAAGCATTACTGTCATACTTCCAGCCAGCTATAAACAAACACCAATCAGACATGCTGCCGCCATGACAGCAATGCTGCCGCCATGACAGCAATGCAGCCGCCATGACAGCAATGCTGCCGCCATGACAGCAATGCTGCCGCCATGACAGCAATGCTGCCGCCATCACAGCAATGCAGCCGCCATGACAGCAATGCTGCCGCCATGACAGCAATGCAGCCGCCATGACGGCAATGCTGCCGCCATCACGGCAATGCAGCCGCCATGACGGCAATGCTGCCGCCATGACGGCAATGCAGCCGCCATGACGGCAATGCAGCCGCCATGACAGCAATGCTGCCGCCATGACAGCAATGCTGCCGCCATGACAGCAATGCAGCCGCCATGACAGCAATGCTGCCGCCATCACAGCAATGCTGCCGCCATGACAGCAATGCAGCCGCCATGACAGCAATGCTGCCGCCATGACAGCAATGCTGCCGCCATGACAGCAATGCTGCCGCCATGACAGCAATGCAGCCGCCATGACAGCAATGCTGCCGCCATGACAGCAATGCAGCCGCCATGACAGCAATGCAGCCGCCATGACAGCAATGCTGCCGCCATGCTCATATTTCTGTCAACGTCTCTCTCATTCTGTCTCAGCCAGATGAGTCTTTGGAGAAGGTGATCGAAGACACAGAGTGTCTGTTCAAATCCAGAGAGAGGGAGTACCAAGACACGATCGGCCAGATCGAGGTGAGACAGTGTGTGTGTGTTAATGGGATTACATTTACATTACATTTAGTCATTTAGCAAGTCGCTCTTATCCAGAGCGACTTACAGTAAGTACAGGGACATTCCCCCCCGAGGCAAGTAGGGTGAAGTGCCGTGCCCAAGGACACAACGTCATTTTGGCACGGCCGGGAATCGAACCAGCGACCTTTTGATTACTAGCCCGATTCTCTAACCGCTCAGCTACCTGACTCCCTATGCCAGGAATGTTATGATAGTGTATGATACAGACCAGTGCCGTGTGCCGTGTTCTGACTTTGTGTTTGGTACCCCCCGCTCACACACACACACACACACACACACAGCTGGAGCTTGCGACAGCCAAGAGCGATATGAACCGCCACCTGCATGAGTACATGGAGATGTGCTCCATGAAGAGAGGGCTGGACGTGCAGATGGAGACCTGCAGGAGACTCATCACCCAGACTGGAGACGGGTACGCTTCTCTGATCTCTGAGGTCTGTCTCCAGCGAGGCGGCAGTCATGGGAGTCACACGGCTGTTTTGGGAGTGAGGGGTTGTGCATTGGTGTTTTGTACACTGCCTCCAGCCTACAACACCTTTTGTTGATCTTTCTCTGTGTCTCTCTCTCTTTCTGTCTCTCTCTCTTTCTCTCTCTCTTTCTCTCTCTCTTTCTGTCTCTCTCTCTTTCCTTTCTTTCAGCGATTCTCAGTCTCCCGTTCCGGGGACCGGGGAAGAGATTGAGTCTACAGAGAAGGAGAAACCAGAAGAATCTCCTCCCTCCAGTTCTTCAAGATCATGACCCACTCCTCCGTTCCCTCATCCCTCCATCATTCCATCCCTCCATCATTCCATCCCTCCATCATTCCATCCCATGACCTCCACTCCATCCAGCTAGTGTACTTCTGCATCTCACAGCCCGAAACCACTGCAACTTTATGTTTATAATGCTTGCTAGGTTTTCGTGTACGTTTTCAGACTGCGTATGCCGATTGTGTACATTTTCCACAAATCATACTGCCCACTAGTGGAGAGATGCATATCTGCAAGGGTCATATCTACTTGCACTGACGGCAATATGGCACAGGAGTGGAAAATTAGGTTTCGATATAATCTCATGAACCGTAGGAGTTACATGTTATTTTTAGTCGACTGTTTCGAAACAGTATGAAGAGGTGTCTGAAATTGGCCAGGCAATATACACCCACATATCCATCTCAGGCTAACCTGCTGCATAACATTGTGACCTTTTTGTTCAAGCTTTTCTTTCAAGCTCAGGGTGCAGTAAGTTAAAACTCGACAAAATAGGAGTGGAGTTTGATTAATCCAATTTGGGGTGGAGAATGTTGGACATGGTTTGGAGAATGTTGGTTTGTCAGGTTGGATAGAGTATGTTCGTCTGGGACATGAAATGCTAGTGTATTTGGATTTAGTGTCGCATTTAAATGACAGCTTGTGTTTAGTTGACTAGATGCCTCATACTCAAACAACACACATATTTAAGCACAGTCAAATATAAGTATTTCAATAGCATATCACTTCATATCGAATTCATTATACCAGACTTTTTCACTGCATTCACTGAAATAAATAAAATAAACACACAAAAAAAGTGAAGTAAAAAAAAAATCATCGTAACTCAGAAGGCACACAGTTAGACCCTGCCTTGCGGCGCGTGCTTCAGTGTCCTGAGGTCTGTCTTCCAAGCAATCATTGCAGGCCTCTTTACTGTTGAAGACATGCGGTTTACATCGATAGGCCCAAAACATCAATGTCCTTACGGGTGTAACTGCTCTTTGTACTTGAGCAACTTCCAGAGTGTAAATGATGTGTTTCATTGTTTATCTGATATTGACCGAAATATTGTATGGTGAGAGTGGGTCCCTTCCGTAACTTAAAATAATTCAACACAACTTCTAACTACCTGATAACGTGTTACGGAACAGTGAACTGTTTTAAAGAAGCTATAATGCAAACGGAAGGACCCACGCTATAGCCTGTATTGTATTCACCATGCAAATCAAAGGCGATGTCAGGTGAACAAACGGACTGCGGACAGCTTGTGATCATGGTCAGCAAGGACAGGGGGAAGGACACACTTTTTGGTTTGGAACGCAGCTTTTTTTTTTCCCGCTTCGCTGCGGTGCCGTATAAATAGTGTAAATACATACGCTCTTCAGGACGAATTTGGCGTCAGCGCCTGGGGCCTTGCATCGCTGTCTGTGTCTCTCTGTCACCGACGCAGGGACGGGGACACGGTCGACCAAGGGCATTGTCACCCAAGTGTTATACATAGGAGTCATGTTAAAATATTTAGTTTGGTTTGTGGTGGCAGGTCTAGTCAGTGTGGAGCCCTGGTCCAGATCAGGCCAGCGATATTTATATTGTAGTCGGCCAGATAGAAGATTAGTAGACCAGATAGAAGCCTACTGTTGTTGAGGTGGTTGACAGGTCAGAACAAACAGATGTGTCTGAATGTTAACTTCCTGTCAGGTTACTGCTGTGGTCTAGTAGGACTGGTGGACTCTAACACCGCAGAGTTAGTGTAGTCAAAAGGAAACCACAGCTAAGAAGTTAATTGATTGCGGGTACATTAGCGAATTAATTATGGATATTAATAGATGAACAGACAGATGATTGTTCATTTGACATGATAAAGCATTAACTGTATGAGTGCCAAACTGACTGGATATATAGCCTAGTCTACATTACGTTTAAGAATCACTAAAGAAAAACGAGAAAAAAAAAACTAAAACTTGTGCTGAAAGCTATCTCACAAACTGGTGCTTGTTGAAAATTATTGATGAATCCTATTTTTGAGCTTGTAAACGTTTGCACTTGTAACGAAAGAGCAAAGCAAAGTGTATATCCAATAGTAACAGCAATAATAAGAGTATAAAATGCAACTGAAAAATGGCAGGAATGGAAAAGTGTAGTTTTATTATTTGGCACACATTCTGTCCACAAAGTTAGTTAAAATTAGTTATATTAGTTGAGTTATTTTGGGGTTGAAAATGGATTACTTCTATTTAGTGTATCTGTTTGATAACATGTTTTTATTGTAAATCTCAGTTATATCATATTTCACATGCTTTACTTTTTCCATTATTTGTGTTTATCACCTTAAACTCACAAAATCTACACGCACAGACAACATGAATGACAGTACACTGAATGTTGATAGCAAAGGCAAATATATGTCCACTCAAATTAAAAATAACTAACAAAAAAACAATATTTAATCTATTTAGGATCAATTATTTACCTTTTATAAGAAGTCAAATCAGGTTGATTGTAAATTGCTTCAGCTCACATATCAATATTCAAATATTCTGTAAAAGCGTTTTGTGTCATTGATTAAGCTGTACGTTGGGGTTTGTTAAATAATGATATGCATGTCTAAAGTCTGGTGTAGGCCATCCCTGCTCTTTGGCTACAACTGAAGATTGCTAAGAGGATATCTAGGAGACAGTGCGTGAGAACTATGTATTGTTTGGGCTCTGTATAGTTTACCACATCCACCGAGAGGGTGAGTGTCTCTGTATGCATGTGTTATGTTTTGAGGGTGCTCTAATTTCAGTGGTTTTTAAAAAGACTTTTACTGGTTCACCTACAACATGAAGAAGTCAGTTCTCTAGAACCACACACAGACACACACACACATACATTACATTTGGTCACCAAGTGTCTTCTGACAGACAATCTGTATGTACCCACCTGAACCAAGAGCAGTGGGACTTTAAAGTGATGTGTCACACACACAAACACGATTTTGACTTACACACAACGCCTTAAAAACACTGTATATATGTATATCAAACATGTACAGTAGTTGCTCGGCAACTCAGTTGTTCTTCATGAGTGTATGTGAGTGCTAAGTAAAGTTCTTTTAAAAACAACACCAAAATGTAAAAAAAAAAAAAAAACTACAACTACAAAAAAACTAGAAAATGCAAAAGGCTTTAACACTATTGACAGTATGATTGCTATGATATTGTATACTATGATATTAAAAGTAACAGCTATGGGTATATTGTATGTTTAAAGACTGCATAGTGCAAGGATGTCCACAGTCACATACTAAGTAGCATGCTTTAGGACAAAAGTGATTGAAGAACTAGGTCAGATTGAGTTATTCTGAGTAACAGCAGAAATAAATCCTCTAACCGTATTCATCTATTCACCAGAACCAAGAAGAACCCAGATCCTGGCCAACATGTTTATTTGTGTTTCATACACAGTGCAATAAATAACAGGTGTAGCTACAGGCACCTGCAAGATATTTAGATTTGACCTTCAGTTTCCAAACGTTTATTTTATTTGAAGCCTTCGACAGGAAGCGTGCGTCTCGTGTGTGACTGGTTAGGACCTTAAATATGCGTGTCACCTGAGTGTAAGAAGTGGCAGGTTTCGCTTAAGCTTTACTGCAGAGCTCTGCATTCTGAGGGCAGAGTTAGAATGAAGAATAAAAAGTTGACAGCTGAGCAATACGATTTGTTGTCGCGTGACTTCTTTTATCCTCCGGGATTCTCTTGTTTATAGTACACGTGGAAAGTAGTTAGAAATGTTAGTCACTGCCGAACCGATGACGATTCGCTGACAGCCTCTGATCAACCTGTAAACACGGGGACAGCGGTGTGGCGGTACAGGCTTGTGGGCGAGAGGTACCGGAAGAGAAGATGTCACAGGTAAGGAAACAGTGACAGGCTGGGCTGAACTAACTCAGAGAGGAAGACAGCGTCGCGGAGACACACCTTAGAATACGAGTTTGAGCTGTGGAAGGAGAGAGTCAGAGTGAAAGATAAAGAGAGACATTGTGTGAAAGGTAAGACTATTACTTTTGTTTAGTTTGTAAATGTCGTCCTGTTTTGTGTAAGGGGGGTGGGGTTAGGGAGTCCAAGAACTGCTTATAGAACTTATTCCAATGCTGCTGCAGCTGCAAGGTTTGACATGTAAGAATTGTCTCTAACCCTCTTCTGTCTTAGTTTTTCTTCTTAGATTCTGAACAACAGTTTCTGGGATGGCATTGTTGCTGTGCTTGGTAGCGGCTCAGATTCTTACTGCACACCGAGGGGCCTCTGTTCCACTGGTAACTATGTGACTATCTTCTTCTGGTCAACCCCTGCATTCAATCAATAAATCAATCAATCCTTAACCCCCCACCCCCCCCCCCCCCTAGTATTAGTTGAGATGAGTGAAAACTCAGCTGACAGTGTTATGGACCATGGGGCACCTACGATGGGCTGGCTCTAGTGAAAATACTGCTAATGGTGAGACCAATGTTGCTGTGCTGTTGGCAGGATGGTGGTGGACATTGTATGGATGGAGAGAAGCAGTGCAAACAATGCCCAGCAGGTACGTCTGTCCTATTTCCTTGTTCACAAAACCTTTTCTCACACATGATATTATTCTTATAAGTATTCTTATAGTATTCTCATAAGCTGTTAGTGTGAACATTTCTTGTAAATGAGTAAATGAGAAAGTTTATCTGGTAATTATACACTTTTGAAAGGACCATATAAGATCAGTAGATGCTAAGTTTTCTCTATCATTACTCATTCAAGAACGATTAAGAGAAATGGTCCCTTCTTCCATTTCCACTGAGCTGCAGTTGATAGTAAACAGTTGTCAAAGATCTGTAGACTGACAAAAGAAAGTGTTCATGTTTCTCACACATTCCTACATCCTTCCTATAACAGAACCGTGTCACACCTGTGTCATCATTGTCCTTACCGTCACCCACACACACACACACCCCACACACACACACACACACACACACACACACACCACCACCACCCTATCATGACGAGAGTCTGGCATGAGCGGCTCTGTCCTTCACCACATCCTGCGTTAGTATGCACTCCAGGCATACTAACGACGCTCTGCAGCTCTGCTTCCCGTACTTCAAACTTCCTGTTTCGCTGCTACACAGAACGGTTTCAATACTAGGCCCCTTAAATGTGTGTGTGCACGTGCGTGCGTGCGCACGTGTGTGTGCCAGCAGTCGACTGCTCTACTTTATCTAAAGTAAAGCACATTTTTTTGCACCCCTTTGTTCTTTCACTGCTTTACGCTTCCTTCATGACCACTCCCATCCGTACATCCATCACCATCCCACCTGCCTTTCTTAATTCATTTAAGTTTACATTTAGTCATTTAGCAGACGCTCTTATCCAGAGCGACTTACAGTAAGTACAGGGACATTCTCCCCGAGGCAAGTAGGGTGAAGTGCCTTGCCCAAAGACACAACGTCATTTGGCACAGCTGGGAATCGAACTGGCAACCTTCAGATTACTAAGTCCCGACTCCCTAACCGCTCAGCCACCTGATTCCCAAGCTAATTCCTACCTATCTCCACCTCTTTCTCTTTCTCTTCCTCTCTCCACCTTTTCCTCTCTCTTCCTCTCTCTCTCTTCCTCTCTCTCTTCCTCTCTCTCTCTCCCCCCCCCCCTCTCTCTCTCAGGCCAGTACCAGTTGTCGTGTACAGAGTGCTCTCCCTGCGAGGAGGGGACCTTCACAAAGGACTGGAACTGTGAGAGCAGCTGCTTCCCCTGCTTCAGAGACTGCAGAGACGGTAGAGCACACAGAATCACCCACTCACGGATCTCATTCATTTACATTTAGTCATTTAGCAGACACTCTTATCCAGAGCGACTTACAGTAAGTACAGGGACATTCCCCCCGAGGCAAGTAGGGTGAAGTGCCTTGCCCAAGGACACAACGTCATTTGCCGGCGGATGAACCAACAACCATTTAAACAACGAAAAAACGGTGTGCCTACTCCAGACAGTTGGATAGGGGAGCTGTCTTTTAAAAGATTATTTGCATTGCACTGTGATCGTGAATCAGTTTCATATTAGGACCCTGACCCTACCTGTGTTCTCTCTTACAGTCAGCAACATGTGGGAGGAGCAGCTGTGCAGCCGCAAGGCGGACGTCAGGTGTCGCTGTCGGCATGGTTACGTCTGCACGAGCGGAGACTCTGGAGACTGCAGAGAGTGTGAGAAGAGCCCCGAGCCAACCAGCAGAGGTGTGGTGTCTGGTGTGTGTGTGTGTGTTAGTGTGTGAAGCAGTTGTGTGTGTGTGTGAAGCAGTTGTGTGTGTGTGTGTGTGAAGCAGTTGTGTGTTGTGTTAGTGTGTGAAGCAGTTGTGTGTGTGTGTGAAGCAGTTGTGTGTGTGTGTGTGAAGCAGTTGTGTGTGTGTGTGTAGTGTGTGTGAAGCAGTTGTGTGTGTGTGTGAAGCAGTTGTGTGTGTGTGTGTGTGAAGCAGTTGTGTGTGTGTGTGTGAAGCAGTTGTGTGGGTGTGTGTGAAGCAGTTGTGTGTGTGTGTGTGTGTGAAGCAGTTGTGTGCGTGTGTGTATGTGAAGCAGTTGTGTGTGTGTGTGTGTGAAGCAGTTGTGTGCGTGTGTGTGTGTGTGAAGCAGTTGTGTGTGTGTGTGTGAAGCAGTTGTGTGGGTGTGTGTGAAGCAGTTGTGTGGTGTGTGTGTGTGAAGCAGTTGTGTGTGTGTGTGTGTGTGAAGCAGTTGTGTGTGTGTAAAGCAGTTGTGTGTGTGTGTGTGTGTGAAGCAGTTGTGTGTGTGTGCGTGAAGCAGTTGTGTTTGTGTGTGTGAAGCAGTTGTGTGTGTGTGTGTGCATTTCATGTGCATGTCTGTTCAGTTTGTGTGTATTGTTGCTTTGTCAGGAACAAACTTCATATTGGTACGATGCCTCAATGTGTTTAGTGTTTTACTTGCCTTTTTACAGGCTGTAGTAAACTGCTCAACAGGTCCCTATCAAACACATTATCTCCTTGTTTTTACATAGACTGCACTATTGAATGTTTTTTTAAAGTTTTTGTTTTTTTCATTTCTTATTTTGCTTTGGGAAATTCCCCAGAAGATGGCATCACTTCCCCTTTGCCTTGCAATCCTCCGAAGTGAGTATTGTACAAAGTAAAATACCTTCTTGTAGACTTCCTCCAATTATCTTTCATTGTAGACTTTTAGAGTTGAAGTCTTTGTGTTGTAGAACTATATTCAATCTCCATTTTTTCATATGGCTGTTTACTCAAATATGCCTGTGCAAAACCTTCATCATTCTCAGTTCTAAATCTGGTGTATCCACTCCAGTGGATAATGCCACTCATGACAGCATTCATGTTAGACCAGGTGAGTGTCAGTCAGTCTCCCTGTCTCTCTGCCTGTCTGTCTCTCTGCCTGTCTGTCTGTTTCTCTGCCTGTCTGTCTCTCTGCCTGTATGCCTGTCTCTCTGCCTGTCTGTCTGTCTCTCTGCCTGTCTGTCTTTCTGTCTGTCTGTCTGTCTCTCTGCCTGTCTGTCAGTCTGTCAGTCTGTCAGTCTGTCAGTCTGTCAGTCTGTCAGTCTGTCAGTCTGTCAGTCTGTCTGTCTGTCTGTCTGTCTCTCTCTCTCTCTCTCTCTCTCTCTCTCTCTCTCTCTCTCTCTCTCTCTCTCTCTCTCTCTCTCTCTCTGTCAGTCTGTCTCTCTCGTTCTTTCTCTCTCCATAACTGGAGGTGTTCTCTCCGTGTCTTTTTCTCCAGAGAACAGCAACACTCTTCTGGCCGTTTTGTGTCCGGTAGTAACCATTGGAATTCTGGCTCTTCTACTTCTCTTCTGTATCCGTCGCCAAGGAGACGAAGCTTGTTTCAAACATGGTGAGGATTTGAAGAGACTCCAGTCTCGGTCAAATGTACTTTGTACATTGTGAACAGGCACATGCCATTTGGAGTCAGATCTAAGATAAGTTTAAACACTTTCATAGAAGGTGAAAGTGATTCCTGCCCATGGCCCTAGACTCTTTAAGGTCAAAGCACTTCTTTGTTGTGGTATGTTTTTCATTCTTACACAGTGCTGCTACTCTCACAAGTATGTCAGTTTGAACAAACAGCGATCTACTTGTTGATGCTTGTTGCAGTAATCATGTGATCAGTTAGCCTTACAGCCGAAACGTGTGAATAACACAAGACATTCTGACACTTGCTCACACCCTCGACACAGTCAAATGACACATCTCAATTATCGATGAATCATTACTAATGAATAAGCAAAATTCCCATGAAGAGAACATAGTATTACCAGTTTGACTGATGACTTTTCATCTGCTGTTGCTTTGCAGTTCTCCAGCTGTGTAACGAGGTAGGCACACAGCCAGCGTTTTACACACCGTTCACAGAAACTCTCATATTTCCGGCACACGGAGCCAACAGAATGAAGAGTTACAGTTTCTTGTTCTTACTTGTTGTTAAGGGTGTGAAAGATGGTTCCCCCAACAAAGCCCCAGGCCAACAGCAGACAAAGGAGCCTGCCGGATTGCTACCACACCCACTAACTGCTGCTAATCTAGGTACTGAAAAAGAGATATAAAAATACGTACAAATTCCTTTCAAATGTATCTTTCATCTTGACAAAAAGGGCTATTTTTTTTTTACAAGAACTCATGTTATGTTTTTCATAACACACTATTGTCATAATTCTGTCATGTCACGGGGTGATTCCTACACACCTAACATGATCACGTACGGGCTGAACGGGCGTCCTTTCTCATTCTCTCTCTACCTCTCTCTCTCTCTCTCTCTCTCTCTCTCTCTCTCTCTCTCTCTCTCTCTCTCCTCTCTCTCTCCTCTCTCTCTCTCTCTCTCTCCCCCTCTCTCTCTCTCAGGCCCAGTCCATGTACACAGTGCCGGAACTGTGATCTTCAGTCTTCTGAATCAATTCACGGGTCAGGGGGAGGTGGCGGGAGTGGAGAGGAAGGAGGAACGGAACGACCGGGACGAGGAGGAAGGGAGAGGCTTCCAGAACGGCGCGGCGTCCTCACCTGATGTCCACCTCTCCCAGCAGGAGGTGGACGGAGAGACGGCCGCTGTGTTTGTCCCTTCTCAGGAACAAGGGAAGGACTGTCACGTCTCCAAAGAGGAGTCGCTATGAGCGAGGACTGTTTACGTCTCGCTGAACTCCTCTCAGCGGATGTACGACCTTTCGGCGTTCATGTTGAACATTAACCTTGTGGGGAAATAACACAACGAAGATCACTGTGGTTGTGTGTTCAGGACGACCATGTGTTGTGTGTTCAGGACGACCATGTGTTGTGTGTTCAGGGTCCAGCAGATTGGGTTTGGAAGACACACTGGTGAGTGGACATCCCGAAGTGATCAGGTTCTGAAGATGGTCAAACGACCTAAACAAAGATGTCACGGTTTAAACTCCTAAAGAGTTATATAGAGTTGTAAGCTTTGTAATCGAAACATTAGTTGATGTGTCGCGTATGTCCTTTATTTGCTCATTTTGAATGTGGTCAGTTTGTAATGTTATTTATGAGCCTCTTTTTGGATATGTCAATGTACTGTATCGTTAGTTTGAAGAGTAAGGCAGCTGTGGCTTGTTCAAGTCAATAACAACTCTGAAACTGTTTTTGTAAAACTGCATGTATTTGATAATAAAATACAAGTGATGTTAAAGGTTTTGAATAATTAAACCATGAATATTACCACAAAGCAGGAATTTACATTGGAAAAAACACGCAATCAGTAGCTGTTAGCAGATGAAGGGAAAAGCATACTTTTTACATTTATTCATTTATTCCTTTAGCAGATGCTTTTATCCAAAGCGACTTACAAGAAAGAGCTTTACAAAAAGTGCATAGGTCAATGATCATAAACAACAAGATTCAAAACATTGCGGGTAGCCAAAACATGAAGCATACATTGTTAAAAGCAAATAAGTGCTAATGGGTAGAACCAGAAGAGCATGTAGGTAAACAAATTACAATTAGAATAGATCATACAGATTAAAAGACATAAAACATCTTCAACTTCAACATGTACTGAACATGTAAGCAGCCAGGTGGTGGGTTTGACATCCCTACATGATAAACTCTTTGATCCACAGTCCTAGTTCTATATACAGTAAGTATAACTTACATACAGTAGACATTTTCAATCGGACTCTTTTTTTGCTCTCGTTCTGTCTCGTCTGCACATCCAGCCACATTCTGTCAAAGGTCACATCAAATGCTGAAGTCTAACTTCAAAGCAGATGTAGTCTCCATGTTCGCTGCTCTTCTGAACAAAGATTGAGAGATGCTGACATGTGACATACTCAAGAGAAACCTTCGCAACTGGATACCAGATCAGAACCCTCTCTCGTAGGTTTGTCATCTTCGCTGATGAACACAATATCATAGACGGTCGGATATATATTAAGACATAACACTTTAACCCTTGTGCTGCCTTCGGGTCACAACGACCCATCGTTGTGTTGCGACAACTTTACCCAATACAAAAACAAATAAAAAGGATTTTCTTTTCATCTTTGTGCTGTGGGGGGTCTGAGACAGCCCGACGGTTAAAAGAAAATGCTTCACTTTATTTTTGTATGAGGTAAAGTTGTCGCAACACGATGGTGGGTCACAATGACTTGAAGGTTCACAATGACCCGAAAATAACACAAGGGTTAAGTCCAGACTGAACCGTAGACTTTGGTTTGATTTAACTCCACACGTTGGGACTGAACTCTATAGACCTGATGAACTTGAATGTTTATGTTGGGTGAATTCGGGTAATCTGGGAAAAAAAAATTCTCATCGGAGCTTCCTGATTGACTAGTGCCCTGACCCTTTCTGTGACACCACACCCAATCACGTTTTGTGATTTCAGTCACATAACATCCATGCTAAACCTAGAGTCAAAGTTCTGTGGACTAGACACAGAACTTGTCATCCATAGTCTGGTCCAATGTTGTCATGCCAGCCTGTTGTCATGCCAGCCTGTTGTCATGCCAGCCTACTTCCCAATCAGACTTCTGTCTCAGTCTTCCAGTGCACTTCCTGGATTGGCATGGGTACATCCTCTTCCTGTGCCACTGGATGAGCTAGAGTTGTCTTTTTCGAAGCCCAGCACCCTGATGGACCAATGAGAAAACAATAAGTGCTCGCCCCACAGATACTCAGACATACATGCGCTGTAGCGATGTCATCAGTCAGATATAAACGGATAATACTGACTGTTTGTAGTTGTGATCCAGGGTAGTTCACGTTTCTGCAACTGTATGCATACAGTTAGCAGGAGCGCCACGCTCACGCAGGACAGGAGGCCGCAAACGAGGATCCACTTGATGTCACCTGTTGTTTGGAGAGAGGCAGAGCAAAGGGCGAGAGAGAGAAAAGGATGGGGGGGGGAGAGGAAAAAAGACAAAAAAAAACAGTTATTTCGTGAAAATAAACGGGATGCGTTTGCCCTACAGCTGAGGTTGTTTACATTTAGTCATTTAGCAGACGCTCTTATCCAGAGCGACTTACAGTAAGTACAGGGACATTCCCCCCGAGGCAAGTAGGGTGAAGTGCCTTGCCCAAGGACACAACGTCATTTGGCACGGCCGGGAATCGAACCAGCGACCTTCTGATTACTAGCCCGATTCCCTAACCGCTCAGCCACCCTGTTGTTGCTGCCTTTCTCCTTCACAGTACACGTATATCCCAGAGGGTGCCGCTAATCTACTGATTAGCGGCACCCTCTGGGATATACGTCCTTACTTCCTCTTGGTTTCGTGGCTAGCCCAGTTCCAGGTGTAGTGATAGGCACAGGAGTGGGTGTGTAAATGGTCTCAGAAAGGTGGAGCACTGTGGTCCAAAACGAGGAGAGAGAAGGGAGGATGTTACCACGGTGACCACCTGGCAGTAATGTCTCCTTCAGGAGAAGTCGGAGATGCTATCGCTGTGTGTGTGTGGTTTCAACATGTAACTAGAGGCCTGTCACTCAACAATGACATGTTAATTACTGTGTTGTGACTGGTTGCTCGTCTATCTGCGGGTTGTTACATGTTTGGGTGTACGTTTGTGTGCATGTGTATTCATGTATTCATGCATTCAATGCTTAGAAAACCGAGATAACATTTGTTCATGCTTATTAACGTTTGGTAAGACTTGTACTAATGCTTGGTAGCCCTTCCTAGCATTTAGTACACTAGTGGATGTTTGGTAGTTCTAATGTTGTAATGATTGTGTGTGCTGAACTAGTCTTCAGTACCTGCGTCAGCAAGTGTGTGATTGGTTGTTGGCTGGCTGGGGACTGGAACACAACTGTGGCAAGGCTTCTGCCTGCACTGGTATCCTTCCTGACATGTACACACAGCATTACGACTTGTCGAGCACTTGGACTCATACACTAAGTCTGTGGAAGAAAAAAAAAACATAATGTTAAAAAAAACGGATAAAATGTGTGAGTGTGTGTGTGTGTGTGTGTGTGTGTGTGTGTGTGTGTGTGTGTGTGTGTGATGTTATGCACAATATCATCACAATACATCTCCCAGGTGATTAACAACAGTAAAATAAAAACTCAAAACTTCCACAGTGAGTTTGTGGCTACGTGATTCAACCATGCTTAGCTGTCTCTCTCTTTTTGACCTTGTGTGTTTCCCCTCTGCTCATTGACATTTAAAGATGACTTATTCTCTTGTTTTTGTACTTTTGAGGCAGATAACGTCTCTGACAACAACACTGTGACATCTGTATTTATTTCCGATGTTTTTCTGCCACTGCGAGGTCGTCTTCCACCACAACTATTAAGGTGCTCGTCTGCAACCCACCCGCACAGCCCCTTGCCCTCCCCCCCAATCCCCACTGGCAGACAACCATGGGTGCTGTGCCCGCAAGCTCCCTTTACTTCCTAGCTTGGTGAGTCAGTTAATCAGTTTGTATATGTTTGTCTGTACCCCCCCCCCCCCCTTCTCTCTCTGACTGTATCCCACCATGACTGGATGACAGGGGAAATCCCTTCAACACACTGGTGTTTTCACTAGCTTTGTTCTCTGAAGGGAGGATGACCTAGAGACACCTTTGAGAGACAGTTTGCAAAGGAAACGTCTGAGAAGACCGACAGGAATATGTCTCAATTCCAACCATACTGGTTTGTCTCATTTCACAGCTAATTGTTCACAGTCACACCCAGAAAAATCATAGACAGACGATACACTCACGTATGCGTGTGTGCACATGGGCACACACACACTCAGACACACACTCATACACACACTCAGACACACACTCAGACACACACTCAGACACACACTCATACACACACTCAGACACACACTCAGACACACACTCAGACACACACTCAGACACACACTCAGACACACACTCAGACACACACTCATACACACACTCAGACACACACTCAGACACACACTCAGACACACACTCAGACACACACTCAGACCCACACTCAGACACACACTCAGACACACACTCATACACACACTCAGACACACACTCAGACACACACTCAGACACACACTCAGACCCACACTCAGACACACACTCAGACACACACTCAGACACACACTCAGACACACACTCAGACCCACACTCAGACACACACTCAGACACACACTCATACACACACTCAGACACACACTCAGACACACACTCATACACTCACCGTTTGTGCACAGTGTGCAGATATCACAGGCTTGCCTAGTGTTGTAGGTTTCTGTGTAGAACTGATATTGACAGGAATCACACACGGTTTGTTGCATCTGTGATGGTACACAACGTTTGAGCATGTATTTACCTGCAAAGGACACAATAGACTCTTCAATTACAGAATGGATTAAAAGCACAATATACTTCTCTCTCTCCATAAGAAAAGGTGCTACTAAGAACACATTAAGGTACAGGAAACGCGTTAATAATCTATTCGTGTGTTTTAGTTCCATTGCTAACTATTTTATCAAACAACCTCTCAACTAGGATGTTCAACCCAAATTAAGGATTTCAACCAATGAGAGTTACAGTTAAAGGAAAAATATCACAACACATTTCTTTATGCTTACCTGGTGGACACTTGTCACAGCATAAAGTGGGATTGAGCGATGGCCAGGAATACTGGTGCTCAGAACATTTGAGACATTGGACAGCAGACAGTTGGCACAGAAACACAGATAAACTAATGTACCATAACTCCATCTGAAAATAATAGCAAGAGTAAAAGGATACAGTCAATATTGATGCTATGATGCTCATGAAAATATTTTTATATTACTATCGCACATAACCTGGTGGTGTTCTAAATCACTTAAAGTCACTTAGAGTAAGAGCAGAGCATCTCATCATCACTGACAAGAGGGATTTTTGTACAAAGAAAATGGACACGTGATCTCCTCGAGTGCACAGTCCCAGCGATGTCCTAACGCTATCGAAGCCCAGTTCAACACCTTTAGCCTACTTCTTAGATACAGAGCTAGAGCGAAAAACCAAGAAAAAGGTGACTTACCGTAGCGCAGTATGAACGTGAGAAAGAAAGAGACGCGACCCGAGACCCCTCTGAGTGAGACTGAGCAGCAGATCAGATTGTGTCAGGGGATTATTCATAAAATGTCAAAGGATGAGTCATTAGAACCTGGCCTCATCTTTCACATCTTCGTCTGTGTGACAACAAGCCCCCCAGAGCTGCACGTTCTACCGGTCGCTCTCTTCCTCCCTCTTATGCTTTCCACTTTTGTCAGTGCTTTGCTCTCGTTTCATCAAAAACGTACCTTTTTTTGGGGGGCTTTCAAAACAAATCTACTGACACTCTTTTGTGTCTGTCAAGACTTTATTCTCTTTTTCTCTCTCTCTCACACACTTCTGTCACCTCTCTCTCTGCCATATGACAAATATTTTTACTAACATAGCCTACCACAACACACTCATTCTGATCCGGTTCTTTTTTTTGATTACAGTAAGCTGCCTCAGATAGTCAAATCAGCTGTGTCTGGTTCTGAGTTACACTTCAAAGAAGCCATTCTTTGACAGGATTTCTGTTTTGAGAAAATGCTTCAAATAGGTTACGTGAATATGTGTCTATGCAACGTATGTGGATAGCCTATGTTTGTAAAAGCTCAGTGCGCGTGTGTGGCTGAAAATACTCAACACCGCTAGTTTGCTCGTCTGTCAAGATTGTGGTTAACTCTCTTCCACCAACTTCATTTTCAAAGAAGCCTCGCAACATGACCTGCAAAGAACTGAAGTGTCATCGCACACTTAGCACCAATAAGACCACCTTCTCTCATCTCACGCCTCTCGTGGCTCTGCAAGCAATAGGCTACTCATAAAGAGAACATGTTACTGTAATACCTGAGAAATGAGTTATCTACGATGATGTTTCTTTACAGACTTCGTAACCTGTTTTCATTAGGTACTTAAAAGTTGCTTTCGCTGTAATCCAATATTCCTTTTGGTTGTGTGTGTGTGTGTGTGTGTGTGTGTGTGTGTGTGTGTGTGTGTGTGTGTGTGTGTGTTTCTGTGTGTACCTGGTTAGAGCCTTGAAGCGTGGAAAAGGATGCGGTTTCTGTAGGAAGTACTTGTAACTGCTTTGCTAAGCAGCAGTCACATGAGACGGTGGCACAAAGTCGGAAGCACTGATGATTTGACTGTTTACTTCCCATGGATTCTGTAGTAAATGGAGACACACAGGAATAATTATTGCTTTATTTTGTTTGATGTGTTATACCATGACCTCTGACCTGGCATGTTGATCGGATAGACGAAAACGGTATAAATGCTTGCGCGCAATCCTGGAGCCCTCTCTTATATTCTTTTCTATTCTCTTCTTTCCTAACTACCCCTGTGTTGATGAGCTCAGTTCATTTTACTGCGTTAGCAAATAAAGAGGAAAATACCAAAGAGGTTCGGAGTATAATACTTTAATTGTAGATACACGACAGTAAAGATTCCATTTCCACAAAATCTAAAAAAAATAAAAAAAGTTTATGGATTATTATTCAAGGGGTCTCTGATTAGTTGACGGATGTCAAACACGGATGGCGACAGCAAGAACCTTGCAACACAATCTACCAGCGCTGTCCCATAGGTCAATGCATGGAATGCCCTGGAAGTGTGGAGCAATAGCCTGTTTCATGCATGACGAGCCTAGTTTCCAGTTTGAGTCCGCCTACTCACTTAAAGGAACTGAATGCTTCGCGTCTTGAAAAGAAATAAACGGATCTAAATGAACATATATTGTCATTTTAGAAACTTGACCGGAACCAATTTCTTTGCAAGGTAAGATAAGATGACGGTAACTCTTCACTTGTCATTGTGGGAAAGTGGTAGATTCATATCGGGATTCTGAGTCAAAATGCGAAGTGGGTGTAAGAATCGAAACTAAAAATTGCTATCTTATTTTTAAGTTTTTTTGCTTTTCGAGTACCCTCGTAACCTCGTATCCTATAATTGTTCAATAAATGTTATTGATTAGACTAAAACTGAAAGAAACAGGATAAGTGTTTTATAGAATGTCAACTGCGCAATTATGCTCATAGGGGAAGTGAAGAAGATATTTCGCAAGCTCATAGCGTATTTTAAACCCTACTAAATGACTAAAGGACTCTAGCAGGTATTTTACATAAAACATTGAAGATTGTCATGCTTTTATAAATAATAAGTGGCAGTCACAATATTGGATATAATGGATGAGTGTATTGAGCCATGGTTTACTCTGTGTGACTGGGGCATTTTAATCCCTACTTCTGCAGGAGTTAAGTTATGGCGTTACCCTGAGAACAAGCTTACAGTATGGAAGCAGTCTTGAGAGGCAAATGCAAGAAAAAGCTACCGGTCTTTACTCTGCTTTTGCTGGTGAGAAAAAGAAAAGTGACCGGACGTGACGTTTTAATTTAAAAGTATGTAAAAAAATATGTACTTAAAAATAAACGTGTGCACGTTTTTGCATGTCCCATGATGCAGTGCGTGCTGGCCCCCGCCTTGTCTGCACCAGCAACGTCCTCTGAAGGTGCCCTGATTGGGAGCAACCACAGTAGTCATGGGAACCTGGATGAATGCCCCATTGGAGATTATATTAGCGATAATGGAGTCTGCTGTAAAAAATGCCATCCAGGTAAAGAGCTGCTGGCCAACTGATATACATCACACACATCCACACACAGAAACATGCTATATACTGCTCCACCACACTGCATAAAACACAAAACATGCTATATACTGCTCCACCACACTGCATGAAACACAAAACATGCTATATACTGCTCCACCACACTGTATGAAACAGAAATGCTCAACAAACGACATAGCTATAAATGGTGACAAGGCCCCTCTGTTGCTGTTGATTGAACTTGAATTGGTTTTCCAGGGGAGAGGCTGGTGAAGGATTGTCCTGAGAGGAACATGAGGACCTCATGCAAGCAGTGTAGAAAAGGCACCTTCACGGACAAGAGCAATACTTTAAACAACTGTATACGCTGCACAGTCTGCAGAGGTATCTATCATCACAGTGATCTGTCACCTATCACTTTCACCGCTGGGTAGAGCGACTGGGAGATTCTTTTTTTGTGTTTCCACTATAAGTGGAGTCAGATGGCTGAGCGGTTAGGGAATCGGGCTATTAATCAGAAGGTTGCCGGTTCGATTTCCGGGCAGTGGAAAATTACGTTGTGTCCTTGGGCAAGGCACTTCACCCTACTTGCCTCGGGGGGAATGTCCCTGTACTTACTGTAAGTCGCTCTGGATAAGAGCGTCTGCTAAATGACTAAATGTAATGTAAGTTCCTTGACTGACCCCCCCCCCCCCCTCTCTCTCTCTCTCTCATGTAGCTTCAAATTTTGAGGAAGAGGTGTCACCATGCACAACATACCAGGACACAGAGTGTCACTGTGTCAAGGGTTACTACAGAAACGACATCGACGTCAAGACACACGAATGCCTGGAGTGTAAGATGTAAGATCTGAAGGGGGAGTCAGGTGGCTGAGCGGTTAGGGAATCGGGCTAGTAATCAGAAGATTGCTGGTTCGATTCCCGGCCGTGTCAAATGACGTTGTGTCCTTGGGCAAGGCACTTCACCCTACTTGCCTCGGGGGGGAATGTCCCTGTACTTACTGTAAGTCGCTCTGGATAAGAGCGTCTGCTAAATGACTAAATGTAAATGTAAGATGTGAGTATAAGTGAGGGGACTGCAGCTTTTTTTTTGGGGGGGGGGGGGGGGGGGTTGTATCTCTACTCAAGAAAACCTGCTCCGTTCTTTAGAGTCAGGAAAACAAAGTTGGAAGAAAAGTTGTGCACGCTTTTGTAGTTAACTTTTTAGTACTGAAAGAACAGTAGTTGTCAGCTGTTACAGTTTGTTTAATCCATTCTACTGAACTAACAACCCTGGTTCTGGACAGATACTATGTCATTGGAAATTTGCTTTAAGCCAAAATTCTACACTCTTTGTAGCTCTCCTGGCCCAGGTTAGATTGTTAACCATTATTTAATACTTTTCACCAGTGTTTGATGACACGATTATTCATGATTATCACTTCTTCAGAAGCAGGCTCTCCATTGTGAATCATTTCCTCCTCAAAACATTTCCTGTTTCCTCAGCTGTAGGTCCGGGTGTGAGGACCTTTGTGCCCCAGGTTCTCCTCCCATCACACCGGAAACCCCAAAACGTGAGTCTGTTTAGGTTCAAAACACTACATTTTCCTCTGCCTGGGCAACAGTATTCGCCTTTTGATTGCTTTTGGTGAGAAACACTCTTTTCCTCTCAGGAAGGGTCACTTAATAACCTTCTCAGCACCTTGGTTTCTTCGAACAGCCTGCTCATACTTTTGTAGGAGTGCCTATCAGTTGTGAATTCCTGCCCTCATGACATCCGCAGATTTCAATGATTGTAATCAAAATGGAAGAAGAAAAAATGTAGTTGCCATGTCAACGTACAGTTCAGTTTCACCAGTCACCTTAATATGTTCCTCTCTGCTTCCCCACCCAGCTCCGGAGAATGTTGATATTGGGCTGCCCGTAGTGGTTGGGCTGCCCGTAGCGGTTGTGTGCTGCATCGCCCTGCTTGTGGTCATAAGCCTCGTAACCTACCTAGCAACCAAAAAGAGTGTGAAGAGGAAAATGAGATTAAGGAACGGTGATTCCGCCTCTCCCTCAGAGTCTAACTCTTGGGACTCTCAGAAATCCACTAAAGTAAGGCTGACCAATACAGTTTATATTCGATTTTGTATATTTTGATGTTAAACATTTTAATTTGTAATTCAATTATTTAAAGTAAAGCGAAGACATTTTATGAAATAATGAAATTACTAAACAAATGTTTTCACAAAATTGCACTTTTATACTGCCGCACAAATACAGAAGACCAAAACAAATAATATATATAAACTAGTGTATGAAGTGCTGAATTTGTATGTTGTTCCTGTCTGTGTGCAGAGTTTGATCCCCAACCCTGAATGTCCAGAGAGGCAGAATCTGGCTGTACCAACTCAAGAGTGTGAGTCAGACCTACCTGACTGTGTTCCCAAGGAGATCAAGAGTAAGTGTGTGTGTGTGTGTGTGATGGGTGTGTGAAGTGTGTAACTGTTTGTTTGCCTTGCTTTTGAGGAAATGGTGAAATGTATTTGTGGAATGAACCCTCATCCATCCATCCCCCTTTCTCTCATCCATCCACCCTTTATCGCTCATCCATCCATCCCCATATCTCTCATCCATCCCTCTATCTCTCCTGTCTCTCTCCCCCTACCTCTCTCCCCCTACCTCTCTCCCCTACCTCTCTCCCCCTACCTTTCTCCCCCTCCAGTTCAGCAGGTGATCTACTCAGTGCTGGACCTGGTGTCTGTGCGACACGTGAAACAGCTGGTGCGATCTCTGGGCGTGAGCGAGAGGGACATCGAGCGGGCCGAGGTGGATTACCGCTCCATCCAGGAGACCAACTACCAGATGTTAAAGCTGTGGGCCGAGGGCGGAGCCGGGGGCGAGGGCGGGGCCAGGGGCGGGGCCAGGGGAGGGACGGGGCGAGGGGTTTTGCAACGCGCTTCACTGCAGGACCTGCTGGACAAACTGAGGGAGATGGACCTGGGCGGGGTGGCTGAGGAGCTGGAGGAAAAGTTCAGGGTTCAGTAGACACACACATTCACACACACGCACGCACACATTCACACGCACGCACACACACACAAGCATGCATACATACTACTGCACACAGAAATACGCATATACACACACACTAACATGGTGCTCGAACTGGGAACGTAAATTAAACAGTTTCACCCTTCAGTTTATTGAGAGAGGTTTTTATGATGGCATTATTGATGATTAAGCTTGAGGATGCGTATCATGATGTCATGTCTATGCCAAAATGTTCTAACATCTGTATTGTCATCTGTATTGTCTTAACTGTTGAACCAAGTTCCAGTCATGTTTTGTAGTTAGACTTGATGGAATTGTTTTGTTGGGATGAGAGCATTGGGATGGAATCTATGGGGATTTTCATCTTGGTGTGTAATTGTGTCTTGTGAAGCACACTAACACATACTTGTAATGCACATTTTATGCTACCACAGCTTGCTGTCAAAGTTATTTTTTTAAATTTGTTTATTTCTGCTCAGTATCTTCTTCTGCCTTCCTAGGACCATATAGGATCTTTCCATTTTTATATTTTATATTCTGTTCAGTAGTGTATATCCTGCTGTTAGTGCTCTGTGATTGATCAAATTCTTTACACTTGATCACATTCCAGTATCCCTATGTAGAGAAGTAGGTGGCACAAAGCTGTTGGCAATGTTTTTTATGAAGTCATTTCCTGTGTGCCAGTGGACAGTAATAAACATCACAACTATAAAATATAGCTGCAAGCAGCAATGGCGGATTCCTCCTTCAAGATGGCAAAATGTTGTAAAATTGACAGATAGTTACACTGGGATTAACCAAAAGACTTGAAACTAATTTCTGTCAGAAAAAAAAGAAAAAGTTTAGGGCTCTGACTATATTAGAACCCACAACCCTTCACATAGCAGCCCTGCGTCTCATCCTACTAAGCCATTCACAGACATGCCAACCTGCAGACTCATTTCCGGGAGGTGGTTTAAAACTGTTGTAATTTAGTCCTATTTATATATGGGACATAAAAACGGGACAACGGGATGACTGGGTTGCTGCTGTAAAGAATAGCTTACTCGTAGTGCTTTAAAAAAGTTGTTTGGAAGGGAATTTCCAATCCTAGCATCAGTGGCGATGTGTTCTGGCTTAGGTAACTTAAATTAATTTGCGGCAGGCAAGGGATCCACCTGAACAATCAATATACTTCATTCGAGCTAACTTGGTAAATATGACACTATGCCTACGTAGACTACAAGTAGCTAGCTACGGTGGTGAACCTGGCTTGTTTTGCAGTGGTTTACAGTCTCACTAAACAGATGATTGGAGTGTTGTAATGGGCTCAAATAAACACTATGCTATGTTTTACAACCAGAGGATTGACCGGAAGACTAGAAACCGTTCTGTCAAAAAAAATAAAAAAATAGCCGCTGACTGGTTTTGAACCTACAACCCTTCGTTTACCAGCACAACATATTATCCAATTGAGCCATTCTCAGATCTTGACTTCCCAATGTTCAGTAACTGGATAACAAAATGAGACGTTTCTCCAATGGCAAGCATTGTCAGATTTGGTTAAAGTTCAAACAGCTGTAATTTAGTTCTATTTGGGACAACGGGATGACTGGGTTGCTGCTGTAAATAATAGCTTACTCGTAGTGCTTTAAAAAGGTTGTTTGGGGTGCCATAACTTGTCATGGAAGGGAATTTCAAATCATGCCTAGCATCAGTGGCGATTTGTCCTGGTTTAGGTTACTGAAATGAATTTGTGCAACAGGCAAGGAATCCACCTGAACAATCAATATACTTCATTAAAGCTAACTCAGTTGTGAATCTGACACTACCATGCATAGACTCCAAGTAGCTAGCTACTGTGGTAAACCTGTGTTGTTTTGCAGTGGTTTACACAGTCTCGCTAAACAGATGATCGGAGTGTTGTTATGGGCTCAAATAAACACTCATTGCTATGTTTTACAACCGGAGGATAGACCGGAAGACTAGAAACCGTTCTGTCCAAAAACATTTTTTTTTGCCTTTGACTGGTTTTGAACCTACAACCCTACTTTTACCAGCACAACATCTCATCGAATTGAGCCATTCGCAGATCTGGACTTTGCCATGTTCAGTAACTGGATAATAAAATAAGGCAAGCATTGTCAGATTTGGTCCAAGCTCAAACAGCTGTAATTAAGTCATATTTTCACATATCAAGGTGAAACTTTGCAGGGTACTTCAGGGGGTGTCACCTTAAAGCCTATTCGTTTTGAAAAACCATCATTCAAAATGACATTTGATTTAGTGACACAAACATATTGAGGCAATGTGGACATTTACATAAATACACCCCTTTCAGCCATTTTGTTTTTGATTCAACTGTCTTAAGTAACGTTTTTAAATACATCAATGACACATATCTGTACAAAATTCCAAGTCAATTTGAATTTTGGTTTAAGAGAAGAGGGATTTTGAAGGTTTTCCCAAATTATCACTGTACAGGAAAACCCATCATGGTGGACCTTATGGGTCCTTGAGGCTTTTTTGTTCCTCGTGAAAAATGAGGCATGCACAACAAGTTTCAGAAGAATTGGAGCAATGGGGTGGAAATGCCATCACTTTGAAAAGTGGACATTTGGGCGTGGCCTGTGGTGCCCCCTATTGTCTGATGTGGGCCAGTCTGTGTTTGGGCGGTATTTGTGGCATGTTGTATCAATATGCCAAATTTCAAAACTTTTTACCAATGTGTTCATGAGATAAATTACAAGAATAATAATAATAATAATAAATATAGCTGCAAGCAGCAATGGCGGATTCCTCCTTCAAGATGGCAAAATGTAAAATTGACAGATAGTTACACTGGGATTAACCAAAAGACTTGAAACTAATTTCTGTCAGAAAAAAAAGAAAAACTTTAGGGCTCTGACTTTATTAGAACCCACAACCCTTCACATAGCAGCCCTGCGTCTCATCCTACTAAGCCATTCACAGACATGCCAACCTGCAGACTCAAAAAAAAACTTGTCATGGAAGGGAATTTCAAATCATGCCTAGCATCAGTGGCGATTTGTCCTGGTTTAGGTTACTGAAATGAATTTGTGCAACAGGCAAGGAATCCACCTGAACAATCAATATACTTCATTAAAGCTAACTCAGTTGTGAATCTGACACTACCATGCATAGACTCCAAGTAGCTAGCTACTGTGGTAAACCTGTGTTGTTTTGCAGTGGTTTACACAGTCTCGCTAAACAGATGATCGGAGTGTTGTTATGGGCTCAAATAAACACTCATTGCTATGTTTTACAACCGGAGGATTGACCGGAAGACTAGAAACCGTTCTGTCCGAAAAATAAAAAGATTGCCGTTGACTGGTTTCGAACCTACAACCCTTCGTTTAGCCAGCACAGCATATTATCCAATTGAGCCATTCTCAGATCTTGACTTTCCAATGTTCAGTAACTGGATAAAAAAATGAGACGTTTCTCCACTCATTGCTATGTTTTACAACCGGAGGATTGACCGGAAGACTAGAAACCGTTCTGTCCGAAAAAATAAAAAGATTGCCGTTGACTGGTTTCGAACCTACAACCCTTCGTTTACCAGCACAGCATATTATCCAATTGAGCCATTCTCAGATCTTGACTTTCCGATGTTCAGTAACTGGATAAAAAAATGAGACGTTTCTCCACTCATTGCTATGTTTTACAACCGGAGGATTGACCGGAAGACTAGAAACCGTTCTGTCCGAAAAAATAAAAAGATTGCCGTTGACTGGTTTCGAACCTACAACCCTTCGTTTACCAGCACAGCATATTATCCAATTGAGCCATTCTCAGATCTTGACTTTCCGATGTTCAGTAACTGGATAAAAAAATGAGACGTTTCTCCACTCATTGCTATGTTTTACAACCGGAGGATTGACCGGAAGACTAGAAACCGTTCTGTCCGAAAAAATAAAAAGATTGCCGTTGACTGGTTTCGAACCTACAACCCTTCGTTTACCAGCACAGCATATTATCCAATTGAGCCATTCTCAGATCTTGACTTTCCTGATGTTCAGTAACTGGATAAAAAAATGAGACGTTTCTCCACTCATTGCTATGTTTTACAACCGGAGGAT